>OW121815.1:33839038-33953858 GCA_933228935.1 Pemphredon lugubris
CGACTATCGACTATCGACTATCGACTATCGACTATCGACTATCGACTATCGACTATCGACTATCGACTATCGACTATCGACTATCGACTATCGACTCGACTATCGACTCGACTATCGACTCGACTATCGACTCGACTATCGACTCGACTATCGATTCGACTATCGACTATCGACTCGACTATCGACTCGACTATCGACTATCGACTATCGACTATCGACTATCGACTATCGACTATCGACTATCGACTATCGACTATCGACTATCGACTATCGACTATCGACTATCGACTATCGACTATCGACTATCGACTATCGACTATCGACTATCGACTATCGACTATCGACTATCGACTATCGACTATCGACTATCGACTATCGACTATCGACTATCGACTATCGACTATCGACTATCGACTATCGACTATCGACTATCGACTATCGACTATCGACTATCGACTATCGACTATCGACTATCGACTATCGACTATCGACTATCGACTATCGACTATCGACTATCGACTATCGACTATCGACTATCGACTATCGACTATCGACTATCGACTATCGACTATCGACTATCGACTCGACTATCGACTCGACTATCGACTCGACTATCGACTCGACTATCGACTCGACTATCGACTCGACTATCGATTCGACTATCGACTATCGACTCGACTATCGACTCGACTATCGACTCGACTATCGACTCGACTATCGACTCGACTCGACTATCGACTCGACTCGACTATCGACTCGACTCGACTATCGACTCGACTCGACTATCGACTCGACTCGACTATCGACTCGACTATCGACTCGACTCGACTATCGACTCGACTATCGATTCGACTATCGACTATCGACTCGACTATCGACTCGACTATCGACTCGACTATCGACTCGACTCGACTATCGACTATCGACTATCGACTATCGACTATCGACTATCGACTATCGACTATCGACTATCGACTATCGACTATCGACTATCGACTATCGACTATCGACTATCGACTATCGACTATCGACTATCGACTATCGACTATCGACTATCGACTATCGACTATCGACTATCGACTATCGACTATCGACTATCGACTATCGACTATCGACTATCGACTATCGACTATCGACTATCGACTATCGACTATCGACTATCGACTATCGACTATCGACTATCGACTATCGACTATCGACTATCGACTATCGACTATCGACTATCGACTATCGACTATCGACTATCGACTATCGACTATCGACTATCGACTATCGACTATCGACTATCGACTATCGACTATCGACTATCGACTATCGACTATCGACTATCGACTATCGACTATCGACTATCGACTATCGACTATCGACTATCGACTATCGACTATCGACTATCGACTATCGACTATCGACTATCGACTATCGACTATCGACTATCGACTATCGACTATCGACTATCGACTATCGACTATCGACTATCGACTATCGACTCGACTATCGACTCGACTATCGACTCGACTATCGACTCGACTATCGACTCGACTATCGACTATCGACTATCGACTATCGACTATCGACTATCGACTATCGACTATCGACTATCGACTATCGACTATCGACTATCGACTATCGACTATCGACTATCGACTCGACTATCGACTCGACTATCGACTCGACTATCGACTCGACTATCGACTCGACTATCGACTCGACTATCGACTCGACTATCGACTCGACTATCGACTCGACTATCGACTCGACTATCGATTCGACTATCGACTATCGACTCGACTATCGACTCGACTATCGACTCGACTATCGACTATCGACTATCGACTATCGACTATCGACTATCGACTATCGACTATCGACTATCGACTATCGACTATCGACTATCGACTATCGACTATCGACTATCGACTATCGACTATCGACTATCGACTATCGACTATCGACTATCGACTATCGACTATCGACTATCGACTATCGACTATCGACTATCGACTATCGACTATCGACTATCGACTATCGACTATCGACTATCGACTATCGACTATCGACTATCGACTATCGACTATCGACTATCGACTATCGACTATCGACTATCGACTATCGACTATCGACTATCGACTATCGACTATCGACTATCGACTATCGACTATCGACTATCGACTATCGACTATCGACTATCGACTATCGACTATCGACTATCGACTATCGACTATCGACTATCGACTATCGACTATCGACTATCGACTATCGACTATCGACTATCGACTATCGACTATCGACTATCGACTATCGACTATCGACTATCGACTATCGACTATCGACTATCGACTATCGACTATCGACTATCGACTATCGACTATCGACTATCGACTATCGACTATCGACTATCGACTATCGACTATCGACTATCGACTATCGACTATCGACTATCGACTATCGACTATCGACTATCGACTATCGACTATCGACTATCGACTATCGACTATCGACTATCGACTATCGACTATCGACTATCGACTATCGACTATCGACTATCGACTATCGACTATCGACTATCGACTATCGACTATCGACTATCGACTATCGACTATCGACTATCGACTATCGACTATCGACTATCGACTATCGACTATCGACTATCGACTATCGACTATCGACTATCGACTATCGACTATCGACTATCGACTATCGACTATCGACTATCGACTATCGACTATCGACTATCGACTATCGACTATCGACTATCGACTATCGACTATCGACTATCGACTATCGACTATCGACTATCGACTATCGACTATCGACTATCGACTATCGACTCGACTATCGACTCGACTATCGACTCGACTATCGACTCGACTATCGACTCGACTATCGACTCGACTATCGATTCGACTATCGACTATCGACTCGACTATCGACTCGACTATCGACTCGACTATCGACTCGACTCGACTATCGACTCGACTCGACTATCGACTCGACTATCGACTCGACTCGACTATCGACTCGACTATCGACTCGACTCGACTATCGACTCGACTATCGACTCGACTCGACTATCGACTCGACTATCGACTCGACTCGACTATCGACTCGACTATCGACTCGACTCGACTATCGACTCGACTATCGACTCGACTATCGACTCGACTCGACTATCGACTCGACTCGACTATCGACACGACTCGACTATCGACTCGACTCGACTATCGACTCGACTATCGACTCGACTCGACTATCGACTCGACTATCGACTCTACTCGACTATCGACTCGACTCGACTATCGACTCGACTATCGACTCGACTCGACTATCGACTCGACTATCGACTCGACTATCGACTCGACTATCGACTCGACTATCGACTCGACTATCGACTCGACTATCGACTCGACTATCGACTCGACTATCGACTCGACTATCGACTCGACTATCGACTCGACTATCGATTCGACTATCGACTATCGACTCGACTATCAACTCGACTATCGACTCGACTATCGACTATCGACTATCGACTATCGACTATCGACTATCGACTATCGACTATCGACTATCGACTATCGACTATCGACTATCGACTATCGACTATCGACTATCGACTATCGACTATCGACTATCGACTATCGACTATCGACTATCGACTATGGACTATCGACTATCGACTATCGACTATCGACTATCGACTATCGACTATCGACTATCGACTATCGACTATCGACTATCGACTATCGACTATCGACTATCGACTATCGACTATCGACTATCGACTATCGACTATCGACTATCGACTATCGACTATCGACTATCGACTATCGACTATCGACTATCGACTATCGACTATCGACTATCGACTATCGACTATCGACTATCGACTATCGACTATCGACTATCGACTATCGACTATCGACTATCGACTATCGACTATCGACTATCGACTATCGACTATCGACTATCGACTATCGACTATCGACTATCGACTATCGACTATCGACTATCGACTATCGACTATCGACTATCGACTATCGACTATCGACTATCGACTATCGACTATCGACTATCGACTATCGACTATCGACTATCGACTATCGACTATCGACTATCGACTATCGACTATCGACTATCGACTATCGACTATCGACTATCGACTATCGACTATCGACTATCGACTATCGACTATCGACTATCGACTATCGACTATCGACTATCGACTATCGACTATCGACTATCGACTATCGACTATCGACTATCGACTATCGACTATCGACTATCGACTATCGACTATCGACTATCGACTATCGACTATCGACTATCGACTATCGACTATCGACTATCGACTATCGACTATCGACTATCGACTATCGACTCGACTATCGACTCGACTATCGACTCGACTATCGACTCGACTATCGACTCGACTATCGACTCGACTATCGACTCGACTATCGATTCGACTATCGACTATCGACTCGACTATCGACTCGACTATCGACTCGACTATCGACTCGACTCGACTATCGACTCGACTCGACTATCGACTCGACTATCGACTCGACTCGACTATCGACTCGACTATCGACTCGACTCGACTATCGACTCGACTATCGACTCGACTCGACTATCGACTCGACTATCGACTCGACTCGACTATCGACTCGACTATCGACTCGACTCGACTATCGACTCGACTATCGACTCGACTATCGACTCGACTCGACTATCGACTCGACTCGACTATCGACACGACTCGACTATCGACTCGACTCGACTATCGACTCGACTATCGACTCGACTCGACTATCGACTCGACTATCGACTCTACTCGACTATCGACTCGACTCGACTATCGACTCGACTATCGACTCGACTCGACTATCGACTCGACTATCGACTCGACTATCGACTCGACTATCGACTCGACTATCGACTCGACTATCGACTCGACTATCGACTCGACTATCGACTCGACTATCGACTCGACTATCGATTCGACTATCGACTATCGACTCGACTATCAACTCGACTATCGACTCGACTATCGACTATCCACTATCGACTATCGACTATCGACTATCGACTATCGACTATCGACTATCGACTATCGACTATCGACTATCGACTATCGACTATCGACTATCGACTATCGACTATCGACTATCGACTATCGACTATCGACTATCGACTATCGACTATCGACTATCGACTATCGACTATCGACTATCGACTATCGACTATCGACTATCGACTATCGACTATCGACTATCGACTATCGACTATCGACTATCGACTATCGACTATCGACTATCGACTATCGACTATCGACTATCGACTATCGACTATCGACTATCGACTATCGACTATCGACTATCGACTATCGACTATCGACTATCGACTATCGACTATCGACTATCGACTATCGACTATCGACTATCGTCTATCGACTATCGACTATCGACTATCGACTATCGACTATCGACTATCGACTATCGACTATCGACTATCGACTATCGACTATCGACTATCGACTATCGACTATCGACTATCGACTATCGACTATCGACTATCGACTATCGACTATCGACTATCGACTATCGACTACCGACTATCGACTATCGACTATCGACTATCGACTCGACTATCGACTCGACTCGACTATCGACTCGACTCGACTATCGACTCGACTCGACTATCGACTCGACTCGACTATCGACTCGACTCGACTATAGACTCGACTATCGACTCGACTATCGACTCGACTCGACTATCGACTCGACTATCGACTCGACTATCGACTCGACTCGACTATCGACTCGACTCGACTATAGACTCGACTATCGACTCGACTATCGACTCGACTCGACTATCGACTCGACTCGACTCGACTATCGACTCGACTATCGACTCGACTATCGACTCGACTATCGACTCGACTATCGACTCGACTATCGACTCGACTATCGACTCGACTATCGACTCGACTATCGACTCGACTATCGACTCGACTATCGACTCGACTATCGACTCGACTATCGACTCGACTATCGACTCGACTATCGATTCGACTATCGACTATCGACTCGACTATCGACTCGACTATCGACTCGACTATCGACTCGACTATCGACTCGACTCGACTATCGACTCGACTATCGACTCGACTCGACTATCGACTCGACTATCGACTCCACTCGACTATCGACTCCACTCGACTATCGACTCGACTATCGACTCGACTCGACTATCGACTCGACTATCGACTCGACTATCGACTCGACTATCGACTCGACTCGACTATCGACTCGACTATCGACTCGACTCGACTCGACTATCGACTCGACTATCGACTCGACTCGACTATCGACTCGACTCGACTATCGACTCGACTCGACTATCGACTCGACTATCGACTCGACTATCGACTCGACTATCGACTCGACTCGACTATCGACTCGACTATCGACTCGACTATCGACTCGACTCGACTATCGACTCGACTCGACTATCGACTCGACTATCGACTCGACTATCGACTCGACTCGACTATCGACTCGACTATCGACTCGACTATCGACTCAACTCGACTACCGACTCGACTCGACTATCGACTCGACTCGACTATCGACTCGACTCGACTATCGACTCGACTCGACTATCGACTCGACTATCGACTCGACTCGACTATCGACTCTACTCGACTATCGACTCTACTCGACTATCGACTCGACTCGACTATCGACTCGACTATCGACTCGACTCGACTATCGACTCGACTATCGACTCGACTCGACTATCGACTCGACTATCGACTCGACTATCGACTCGACTATCGACTCGACTATCGACTCGACTATCGACTCGACTATCGACTCGACTATCGACTCGACTATCGACTCGACTATCGACTCGACTATCGACTCGACTATCGACTCGACTATCGACTCGACTATCGATTCGACTATCGACTATCGACTCGACTATCGACTCGACTATCGACTATCCACTATCGACTATCGACTATCGACTATCGACTATCGACTATCGACTATCGACTATCGACTATCGACTATCGACTATCGACTCGACTATCGACTATCGACTATCGACTATCGACTATCGACTATCGACTATCGACTATCGACTATCGACTATCGACTATCGACTATCGACTATCGACTATCGACTATCGACTATCGACTATCGACTATCGACTATCGACTATCGACTATCGACTATCGACTATCGACTATCGACTATCGACTATCGACTATCGACTATCGACTATCGACTATCGACTATCGACTATCGACTATCGACTATCGACTATCGACTATCGACTATCGACTATCGACTATCGACTATCGACTATCGACTATCGACTATCGACTATCGACTATCGACTATCGACTATCGACTATCGACTATCGACTATCGACTATCGACTATCGACTCGACTATCGACTCGACTATCGACTCGACTATCGACTCGACTATCGATTCGACTATCGACTATCGACTCGACTATCGACTCGACTATCGACTCGACTATCGACTCGACTATCGACTCGACTATCGACTATCGACTATCGACTATCGACTATCGACTATCGACTATCGACTATCGACTATCGACTATCGACTCGACTATCGACTCGACTATCGACTCGACTATCGACTCGACTATCGACTCGACTATCGACTCGACTATCGACTCGACTATCGATTCGACTATCGACTATCGACTCGACTATCGACTCGACTATCGACTCGACTATCGACTCGACTCGACTATCGACTCGACTCGACTATCGACTCGACTATCGACTCGACTCGACTATCGACTCGACTATCGACTCGACTCGACTATCGACTCGACTATCGACTCGACTCGACTATCGACTCGACTATCGACTCGACTCGACTATCGACTCGACTATCGACTCGACTCGACTATCGACTCGACTATCGACTCGACTATCGACTCGACTCGACTATCGACTCGACTCGACTATCGACTCGACTCGACTATCGACTCGACTATCGACTCGACTCGACTATCGACTCGACTATCGACTCTACTCGACTATCGACTCGACTCGACTATCGACTCGACTATCGACTCGACTCGACTATCAACTCGACTATCGACTCGACTATCGACTCGACTATCGACTCGACTATCGACTCGACTATCGACTCGACTATCGACTCGACTATCGACTCGACTATCGACTCGACTATCGACTCGACTATCGACTCGACTATCGATTCGACTATCGACTATCGACTCGACTATCGACTCGACTATCGACTCGACTATCGACTATCCACTATCGACTATCGACTATCGACTATCGACTATCGACTATCGACTATCGACTATCGACTATCGACTATCGACTATCGACTATCGACTATCGACTATCGACTATCGACTATCGACTATCGACTATCGACTATCGACTATCGACTATCGACTATCGACTATCGACTATCGACTATCGACTATCGACTATCGACTATCGACTATCGACTATCGACTATCGACTATCGACTATCGACTATCGACTATCGACTATCGACTATCGACTATCGACTATCGACTATCGACTATCGACTATCGACTATCGACTATCGACTATCGACTATCGACTATCGACTATCGACTATCGACTATCGACTATCGACTATCGACTATCGACTATCGACTATCGACTATCGACTATCGACTATCGACTATCGACTATCGACTATCGACTATCGACTATCGACTATCGACTATCGACTATCGACTATCGACTATCGACTATCGACTATCGACTATCGACTATCGACTATCGACTATCGACTATCGACTATCGACTATCGACTATCGACTATCGACTATCGACTATCGACTATCGACTATCGTCTATCGACTATCGACTATCGACTATCGACTATCGACTATCGACTATCGACTATCGACTATCGACTATCGACTATCGACTATCGACTATCGACTATCGACTATCGACTATCGACTATCGACTACCGACTATCGACTATCGACTATCGACTATCGACTCGACTATCGACTCGACTCGACTATCGACTCGACTCGACTATCGACTCGACTCGACTATCGACTCGACTCGACTATCGACTCGACTCGACTATAGACTCGACTATCGACTCGACTATCGACTCGACTCGACTATCGACTCGACTATCGACTCGACTATCGACTCGACTCGACTATCGACTCGACTCGACTATAGACTCGACTATCGACTCGACTATCGACTCGACTCGACTATCGACTCGACTCGACTATCGACTCGACTATCGACTCGACTATCGACTCGACTATCGACTCGACTATCGACTCGACTATCGACTCGACTATCGACTCGACTATCGACTCGACTATCGACTTGACTATCGACTCGACTATCGACTCGACTATCGACTCGACTATCGACTCGACTATCGACTCGACTATCGACTCGACTATCGATTCGACTATCGACTATCGACTCGACTATCGACTCGACTATCGACTCGACTATCGACTCGACTATCGACTCGACTCGACTATCGACCCGACTATCGACTCGACTCGACTATCGACTCGACTATCGACTCCACTCGACTATCGACTCGAC
This sequence comes from Pemphredon lugubris, assembly GCA_933228935.1. Taxonomy (NCBI): domain Eukaryota; kingdom Metazoa; phylum Arthropoda; class Insecta; order Hymenoptera; family Crabronidae; genus Pemphredon; species Pemphredon lugubris. The sequence goes on from OW121815.1 coordinate 33,848,695, forward strand.
TCGACTATCGACTCGACTATCGACTCGACTCGACTATCGACTCGACTATCGACTCGACTATCGACTCGACTATCGACTCGACTCGACTATCGACTCGACTATCGACTCGACTCGACTCGACTATCGACTCGACTATCGACTCGACTCGACTATCGACTCGACTCGACTATCGACTCGACTCGACTATCGACTCGACTCCACTATCGACTCGACTATCGACTCGACTCGACTATCGACTCGACTATCGACTCGACTATCGACTCGACTCGACTATCGACTCGACTCGACTATCGACTCGACTATCGACTCGACTCGACTATCGACTCGACTATCGACTCGACTATCGACTCAACTCGACTACCGACTCGACTCGACTATCGACTCGACTCGACTATCGACTCGACTCGACTATCGACTCGACTCGACTATCGACTCGACTATCGACTCGACTCGACTATCGACTCGACTATCGACTCTACTCGACTATCGACTCGACTCGACTATCGACTCGACTATCGACTCGACTCGACTATCGACTCGACTATCGACTCGACTCGACTATCGACTCGACTATCGACTCGACTATCGACTCGACTATCGACTCGACTATCGACTCGACTATCGACTCGACTATCGACTCGACTATCGACTATCGACTATCGACTATCGACTATCGACTATCGACTATCGACTATCGACTATCGACTATCGACTATCGACTATCGACTATCGACTATCGACTATCGACTATCGACTATCGACTATCGACTATCGACTATCGACTATCGACTATCGACTATCGACTATCGACTATCGACTATCGACTATCGACTATCGACTATCGACTATCGACTATCGACTATCGACTATCGACTATCGACTATCGACTATCGACTATCGACTATCGACTATCGACTATCGACTATCGACTATCGACTATCGACTATCGACTATCGACTCGACTATCGACTCGACTATCGACTCGACTATCGACTCGACTATCGACTCGACTATCGATTCGACTATCGACTATCGACTCGACTATCGACTCGACTATCGACTCGACTATCGACTCGACTATCGACTCGACTATCGACTATCGACTATCGACTATCGACTATCGACTATCGACTATCGACTATCGACTATCGACTATCGACTATCGACTATCGACTATCGACTATCGACTATCGACTATCGACTATCGACTATCGACTATCGACTATCGACTATCGACTATCGACTACCGACTATCGACTATCGACTATCGACTCGACTATCGACTCGACTCGACTATCGACTCGACTCGACTATCGACTCGACTATCGACTCGACTATCGACTCGACTATCGACTCAACTATCGACTCGACTATCGACTCGACTATCGATTCGACTATCGACTATCGACTCGACTATCGACTCGACTATCGACTCGACTATCGACTCGACTCGACTATCGACTCGACTATCGACTCGACTCGACTATCGACTCGACTCGACTATCGACTCGACTCGACTATCGACTCGACTATCGACTATCGACTATCGACTATCGACTATCGACTATCGACTATCGACTATCGACTATCGACTATCGACTATCGACTATCGACTATCGACTATCGACTATCGACTATCGACTATCGACTATCGACTATCGACTATCGACTATCGACTATCGACTATCGACTATCGACTATCGACTATCGACTATCGACTATCGACTATCGACTATCGACTATCGACTATCGACTCGACTATCGACTCGACTATCGACTCGACTATCGACTCGACTATCGACTCGACTATCGATTCGACTATCGACTATCGACTCGACTATCGACTCGACTATCGACTCGACTATCGACTCGACTATCGACTCGACTATCGACTATCGACTATCGACTATCGACTATCGACTATCGACTATCGACTATCGACTATCGACTATCGACTATCGACTATCGACTATCGACTATCGACTATCGACTATCGACTATCGACTATCGACTATCGACTATCGACTATCGACTATCGACTACCGACTATCGACTATCGACTATCGACTCGACTATCGACTCGACTCGACTATCGACTCGACTCGACTATAGACTCGACTATCGACTCGACTATCGACTCGACTCGACTATCGACTCGACTCGACTATCGACTCGACTATCGACTCGACTATCGACTCGACTATCGACTCGACTATCGACTCGACTATCGACTCGACTATCGACTCGACTATCGACTCGACTATCGACTCGACTATCGACTCGACTATCGACTCGACTATCGACTCGACTATCGACTCGACTATCGACTCGACTATCGACTCGACTATCGATTCGACTATCGACTATCGACTCGACTATCGACTCGACTATCGACTCGACTATCGACTCGACTATCGACTCGACTCGACTATCGACTCGACTATCGACTCGACTCGACTATCGACTCGACTATCGACTCCACTCGACTATCGACTCGACTCGACTATCGACTCGACTATCGACTCGACTCGACTATCGACTCGACTATCGACTCGACTATCGACTCGACTATCGACTCGACTCGACTATCGACTCGACTATCGACTCGACTCGACTCGACTATCGACTCGACTATCGACTCGACTCGACTATCGACTCGACTCGACTATCGACTCGACTCGACTATCGACTCGACTATCGACTCGACTATCGACTCGACTCCACTATCGACTCGACTATCGACTCGACTCGACTATCGACTCGACTATCGACTCGACTATCGACTCGACTCGACTATCGACTCGACTCGACTATCGACTCGACTATCGACTCGACTCGACTATCGACTCGACTATCGACTCGACTATCGACTCGACTATCGACTCAACTCGACTACCGACTCGACTCGACTATCGACTCGACTCGACTATCGACTCGACTCGACTATCGACTCGACTCGACTATCGACTCGACTATCGACTCGACTCGACTATCGACTCGACTATCGACTCTACTCGACTATCGACTCGACTCGACTATCGACTCGACTATCGACTCGACTCGACTATCGACTCGACTATCGACTCGACTATCGACTCGACTATCGACTCGACTATCGACTCGACTATCGACTCGACTATCGACTCGACTATCGACTCGACTATCGACTCGACTATCGACTCGACTATCGACTCGACTATCGACTCGACTATCGATTCGACTATCGACTATCGACTCGACTATCGACTCGACTATCGACTATCCACTATCGACTATCGACTATCGACTATCGACTATCGACTATCGACTATCGACTATCGACTATCGACTATCGACTATCGACTCGACTATCGACTATCGACTATCGACTATCGACTATCGACTATCGACTATCGACTATCGACTATCGACTATCGACTATCGACTATCGACTATCGACTATCGACTATCGACTATCGACTATCGACTATCGACTATCGACTATCGACTATCGACTATCGACTATCGACTATCGACTATCGACTATCGACTATCGACTATCGACTATCGACTATCGACTATCGACTATCGACTATCGACTATCGACTATCGACTATCGACTATCGACTATCGACTATCGACTATCGACTATCGACTATCGACTCGACTATCGACTCGACTATCGACTCGACTATCGACTCGACTATCGACTCGACTATCGACTCGACTATCGACTCGACTATCGATTCGACTATCGACTATCGACTCGACTATCGACTCGACTATCGACTCGACTATCGACTCGACTATCGACTCGACTATCGACTATCGACTATCGACTATCGACTATCGACTATCGACTATCGACTATCGACTATCGACTATCGACTATCGACTATCGACTATCGACTATCGACTATCGACTATCGACTATCGACTATCGACTATCGACTATCGACTATCGACTATCGACTACCGACTATCGACTATCGACTATCGACTCGACTATCGACTCAACTATCGACTCGACTATCGACTCGACTATCGATTCGACTATCGACTATCGACTCGACTATCGACTCGACTATCGACTCGACTATCGACTCGACTCGACTATCGACTCGACTATCGACTCGACTCGACTATCGACTCGACTCGACTATCGACTCGACTCGACTATCGACTCGACTCGACTATCGACTCGACTCGACTATAGACTCGACTATCGACTCGACTATCGACTCGACTATCGACTCGACTCGACTCGACTATCGACTCGACTCGACTATAGACTCGACTATCGACTCGACTATCGACTCGACTATCGACTCGACTATCGACTCGACTATCGACTCGACTATCGACTCGACTATCGACTCGACTATCGACTCGACTATCGACTCGACTATCGACTCGACTATCGACTCGACTATCGACTCGACTATCGACTCGACTATCGACTCGACTCGACTATCGACTCGACTATCGACTCGACTCGACTCGACTATCGACTCGACTATCGACTCGACTCGACTATCGACTCGACTCGACTATCGACTCGACTCGACTATCGACTCGACTATCGACTCGACTATCGACTCGACTCCACTATCGACTCGACTATCGACTCGACTCGACTATCGACTCGACTATCGACTCGACTATCGACTCGACTCGACTATCGACTCGACTCGACTATCGACTCGACTATCGACTCGACTCGACTATCGACTCGACTATCGACTCGACTATCGACTCGACTATCGACTCAACTCGACTACCGACTCGACTCGACTATCGACTCGACTCGACTATCGACTCGACTCGACTATCGACTCGACTCGACTATCGACTCGACTATCGACTCGACTCGACTATCGACTCGACTATCGACTCTACTCGACTATCGACTCGACTCGACTATCGACTCGACTATCGACTCGACTCGACTATCGACTCGACTATCGACTCGACTATCGACTCGACTATCGACTCGACTATCGACTCGACTATCGACTCGACTATCGACTCGACTATCGACTCGACTATCGACTCGACTATCGACTCGACTATCGATTCGACTATCGACTATCGACTCGACTATCGACTCGACTATCGACTATCCACTATCGACTATCGACTATCGACTATCGACTATCGACTATCGACTATCGACTATCGACTATCGACTATCGACTATCGACTCGACTATCGACTATCGACTATCGACTATCGACTATCGACTATCGACTATCGACTATCGACTATCGACAATCGACTATCGACTATCGACTATCGACTATCGACTATCGACTATCGACTATCGACTATCGACTATCGACTATCGACTATCGACTATCGACTATCGACTATCGACTATCGACTATCGACTATCGACTATCGACTATCGACTATCGACTATCGACTATCGACTATCGACTATCGACTATCGACTATCGACTATCGACTATCGACTATCGACTATCGACTATCGACTATCGACTATCGACTATCGACTCGACTATCGACTCGACTATCGACTCGACTATCGACTCGACTATCGACTCGACTATCGACTCGACTATCGACTCGACTATCGATTCGACTATCGACTATCGACTCGACTATCGACTCGACTATCGACTCGACTATCGACTCGACTATCGACTCGACTATCGACTATCGACTATCGACTATCGACTATCGACTATCGACTATCGACTATCGACTATCGACTATCGACTATCGACTATCGACTATCGACTATCGACTATCGACTATCGACTATCGACTATCGACTATCGACTATCGACTATCGACTATCGACTACCGACTATCGACTATCGACTATCGACTCGACTATCGACTCGACTCGACTATCGACTCGACTCGACTATCGACTCGACTATCGACTCGACTATCGACTCGACTATCGACTCAACTATCGACTCGACTATCGACTCGACTATCGATTCGACTATCGACTATCGACTCGACTATCGACTCGACTATCGACTCGACTATCGACTCGACTCGACTATCGACTCGACTATCGACTCGACTCGACTATCGACTCGACTCGACTATCGACTCGACTCGACTATCGACTCGACTCGACTATCGACTCGACTCGACTATAGACTCGACTATCGACTCGACTATCGACTCGACTATCGACTCGACTCGACTCGACTATCGACTCGACTCGACTATAGACTCGACTATCGACTCGACTATCGACTCGACTATCGACTCGACTATCGACTCGACTATCGACTCGACTATCGACTCGACTATCGACTCGACTATCGACTCGACTATCGACTCGACTATCGACTCGACTATCGACTCGACTATCGACTCGACTATCGACTCGACTATCGATTCGACTATCGACTATCGACTCGACTATCGACTCGACTATCGACTCGACTATCGACTCGACTATCGACTCGACTATCGACTCGACTATCGACTCGACTATCGACTCGACTATCGACTCGACTATCGATTCGACTATCGACTATCGGCTCGACTATCGACTCGACTATCGACTCGACTATCGACTCGACTCGACTATCGACTCGACTCGACTATCGACTCGACTATCGACTCGACTCGACTATCGACTCGACTATCGACTCGACTCGACTATCGACTCGACTATCGACTCGACTCGACTATCGACTCGACTATCGACTCGACTCGACTATCGACTCGACTCGACTATCGACTCGACTCGACTATCGACTCGACTATCGACTCGACTCGACTATCGACTCGACTATCGACTCTACTCGACTATCGACTCGACTCGACTATCGACTCGACTCGACTATCGACTCGACTATCGACTCGACTATCGACTCGACTATCGACTCGACTATCGACTCGACTATCGACTCGACTATCGACTCGACTATCGACTCGACTATCGACTCGACTATCGACTCGACTATCGACTCGACTATCGACTCGACTATCGACTCGACTATCGACTCGACTATCGACTCGACTATCGACTCGACTATCGACTCGACTATCGACTCGACTATCGATTCGACTATCGACTATCGACTCGACTATCGACTATCCACTATCGACTACCGACTATCGACTACCGACTATCGACTATCGACTATCGACTATCGACTATCGACTATCGACTATCGACTCGACTCGACTATCGACTCGACTCGACTATCGACTCGACTATCGACTCGACTCGACTATCGACTCGACTATCGACTCGACTATCGACTCGACTCGACTATCGACTCGACTCGACTATCGACTCGACTCGACTATCGACTCGACTCGACTATCGACTCGACTCGACTATCGACTCGACTCGACTATCGACTCGACTCGACTATCGACTCGACTCGACTATCGACTCGACTCGACTATCGACTCGACTATCGACTCGACTCGACTATCGACTCGACTATCGACTCGACTCGACTATCGACTCGACTATCGACTCGACTCGACTATCGACTCGACTATCGACTCGACTATCGACTCGACTATCGACTCGACTATCGACTCGACTATCGACTCGACTATCGACTCGACTATCGACTCGACTATCGACTCGACTATCGACTCGACTATCGACTCGACTATCGACTCGACTATCGACTCGACTATCGACTCGACTATCGACTCGACTATCGACTCGACTATCGACTCGACTATCGACTCGACTATCGACTCGACTATCGACTCGACTATCGACTATCGACTCGACTATCGACTCGACTATCGACTATCGACTATCGACTATCGACTATCGACTATCGACTATCGACTATCGACTATCGACTATCGACTATCGACTATCGACTATCGACTATCGACTATCGACTATCGACTATCGACTATCGACTATCGACTATCGACTATCGACTATCGACTATCGACTATCGACTATCGACTATCGACTATCGACTATCGACTATCGACTATCGACTATCGACTATCGACTATCGACTATCGACTATCGACTATCGACTATCGACTATCGACTATCGACTATCGACTATCGACTATCGACTATCGACTATCGACTATCGACTATCGACTATCGACTATCGACTATCGACTATCGACTATCGACTATCGACTATCGACTATCGACTATCGACTATCGACTATCGACTATCGACTATCGACTATCGACTATCGACTATCGACTATCGACTATCGACTATCGACTATCGACTATCGACTATCGACTATCGACTATCGACTATCGACTATCGACTATCGACTATCGACTATCGACTATCGACTATCGACTATCGACTATCGACTATCGACTATCGACTATCGACTATCGACTATCGACTATCGACTATCGACTATCGACTATCGACTATCGACTATCGACTATCGACTATCGACTATCGACTATCGACTATCGACTATCGACTATCGACTATCGACTATCGACTATCGACTATCGACTATCGACTATCGACTATCGACTATCGACTATCGACTATCGACTATCGACTATCGACTATCGACTATCGACTATCGACTATCGACTATCGACTATCGACTATCGACTATCGACTATCGACTATCGACTATCGACTATCGACTATCGACTATCGACTATCGACTATCGACTATCGACTATCGACTATCGACTATCGACTATCGACTATCGACTATCGACTATCGACTATCGACTATCGACTATCGACTATCGACTATCGACTATCGACTATCGACTATCGACTATCGACTATCGACTATCGACTATCGACTATCGACTATCGACTATCGACTATCGACTATCGACTATCGACTATCGACTATCGACTATCGACTATCGAATATCGACTATCGACTATCGACTATCGACTATCGACTATCGACTATCGACTATCGACTATCGACTATCGACTATCGACTATCGACTATCGACTATCGACTATCGACTATCGACTATCGACTATCGACTATCGACTATCGACTATCGACTATCGACTATCGACTATCGACTATCGACTATCGACTATCGACTATCGACTATCGACTATCGACTATCGACTATCGACTATCGACTATCGACTATCGACTATCGACTATCGACTCGACTCGACTATCGACTCGACTATCGACTCGACTCGACTATCGACTCGACTATCGACTCGACTCGACTATCGACTATCGACTATCGACTATCGACTATCGACTATCGACTATCGACTATCGACTATCGACTATCGACTATCGACTATCGACTATCGACTATCGACTATCGACTATCGACTATCGACTATCGACTATCGACTATCGACTATCGACTATCGACTATCGACTATCGACTATCGACTATCGACTATCGACTATCGACTATCGACTATCGACTATCGACTATCGACTATCGACTATCGACTGTCGACTGTCGACTGTCGACTATCGACTATCGACTATCGACTATCGACTATCGACTATCGACTATCGACTATCGACTATCGACTATCGACTATCGACTATCGACTATCGACTATCGACTATCGACTATCGACTATCGACTATCGACTATCGACTATCGACTATCGACTATCGACTATCGACTATCGACTATCGACTATCGACTATCGACTATCGACTATCGACTCGACTATCGACTCGACTATCGACTCGACTATCGACTCGACTATCGACTCGACTATCGACTCGACTATCGATTCGACTATCGACTATCGACTCGACTATCGACTCGACTATCGACTCGACTATCGACTCGACTCGACTATCGACTCGACTCGACTATCGACTATCGACTATCGACTATCGACTATCGACTATCGACTATCGACTATCGACTATCGACTATCGACTATCGACTATCGACTATCGACTATCGACTATCGACTATCGACTATCGACTATCGACTATCGACTATCGACTATCGACTATCGACTATCGACTATCGACTATCGACTATCGACTATCGACTATCGACTATCGACTATCGACTATCGACTATCGACTATCGACTATCGACTATCGACTATCGACTATCGACTATCGACTATCGACTATCGACTATCGACTATCGACTCGACTCGACTATCGACTCGACTATCGACTCGACTCGACTATCGACTCGACTCGACTATCGACTATCGACTATCGACTATCGACTATCGACTATCGACTATCGACTATCGACTATCGACTATCGACTATCGACTATCGACTATCGACTATCGACTATCGACTATCGACTATCGACTATCGACTATCGACTATCGACTATCGACTATCGACTATCGACTATCGACTATCGACTATCGACTATCGACTATCGACTATCGACTATCGACTATCGACTATCGACTATCGACTATCGACTATCGACTATCGACTATCGACTATCGACTATCGACTATCGACTATCGACTATCGACTATCGACTATCGACTCGACTCGACTATCGACTCGACTATCGACTCGACTCGACTATCGACTCGACTCGACTATCGACTATCGACTATCGACTATCGACTATCGACTATCGACTATCGACTATCGACTATCGACTATCGACTATCGACTATCGACTATCGACTATCGACTATCGACTATCGACTATCGACTATCGACTATCGACTATCGACTATCGACTATCGACTATCGACTATCGACTATCGACTATCGACTATCGACTATCGACTGTCGACTGTCGACTGTCGACTATCGACTATCGACTATCGACTATCGACTATCGACTATCGACTATCGACTATCGACTATCGACTATCGACTATCGACTATCGACTATCGACTCGACTATCGACTCGACTATCGATTCGACTATCGACTATCGACTCGACTATCGACTCGACTATCGACTCGACTATCGACTCGACTCGACTATCGACTATCGACTATCGACTATCGACTATCGACTATCGACTATCGACTATCGACTATCGACTATCGACTATCGACTATCGACTATCGACTATCGACTATCGACTATCGACTATCGACTATCGACTATCGACTATCGACTATCGACTATCGACTATCGACTATCGACTATCGACTATCGACTATCGACTATCGACTATCGACTATCGACTATCGACTATCGACTATCGACTATCGACTATCGACTATCGACTATCGACTATCGACTATCGACTCGACTCGACTATCGACTCGACTATCGACTCGACTCGACTATCGACTCGACTCGACTATCGACTATCGACTATCGACTATCGACTATCGACTATCTACTATCGACTATCGACTATCGACTATCGACTATCGACTATCGACTATCGACTATCGACTATCGACTATCGACTATCGACTATCGACTATCGACTATCGACTATCGACTATCGACTATCGACTATCGACTATCGACTCGACTCGACTATCGACTCGACTATCGACTCGACTCGACTATCGACTCGACTCGACTATCGACTATCGACTATCGACTATCGACTATCGACTATCGACTATCGACTATCGACTATCGACTATCGACTATCGACTATCGACTATCGACTATCGACTATCGACTATCGACTATCGACTATCGACTATCGACTATCGACTATCGACTATCGACTATCGACTATCGACTATCGACTCTCGACTATCGACTGTCGACTGTCGACTATCGACTATCGACTATCGACTATCGACTATCGACTATCGACTATCGACTATCGACTATCGACTATCGACTATCGACTATCGACTATCGACTATCGACTATCGACTATCGACTATCGACTATCGACTATCGACTATCGACTATCGACTATCGACTATCGACTATCGACTATCGACTATCGACTATCGACTATCGACTCGACTATCGACTCGACTATCGACTCGACTATCGACTCGACTATCGACTCGACTATCGACTCGACTATCGACTCGACTATCGATTCGACTATCGACTATCGACTCGACTATCGACTCGACTATCGACTCGACTATCGACTCGACTCGACTATCGACTCGACTCGACTATCGACTATCGACTATCGACTATCGACTATCGACTATCGACTATCGACTATCGACTATCGACTATCGACTATCGACTATCGACTATCGACTATCGACTATCGACTATCGACTATCGACTATCGACTATCGACTATCGACTATCGACTATCGACTATCGACTATCGACTATCGACTATCGACTATCGACTGTCGACTGTCGACTATCGACTATCGACTATCGACTATCGACTATCGACTATCGACTATCGACTATCGACTATCGACTATCGACTATCGACTATCGACTATCGACTATCGACTATCGACTATCGACTATCGACTATCGACTATCGACTATCGACTATCGACTATCGACTATCGACTATCGACTATCGACTATCGACTATCGACTATCGACTCGACTATCGACTCGACTATCGACTCGACTATCGACTCGACTATCGACTCGACTATCGACTCGACTATCGATTCGACTATCGACTATCGACTCGACTATCGACTCGACTATCGACTCGACTATCGACTCGACTCGACTATCGACTCGACTCGACTATCGACTATCGACTATCGACTATCGACTATCGACTATCGACTATCGACTATCGACTATCGACTATCGACTATCGACTATCGACTATCGACTATCGACTATCGACTATCGACTATCGACTATCGACTATCGACTATCGACTATCGACTATCGACTATCGACTATCGACTATCGACTATCGACTATCGACTATCGACTATCGACTATCGACTATCGACTATCGACTATCGACTCGACTCGACTATCGACTCGACTATCGACTCGACTCGACTATCGACTCGACTCGACTATCGACTATCGACTATCGACTATCGACTATCGACTATCGACTATCGACTATCGACTATCGACTATCGACTATCGACTATCGACTATCGACTATCGACTATCGACTATCGACTATCGACTATCGACTATCGACTATCGACTATCGACTATCGACTATCGACTATCGACTATCGACTATCGACTATCGACTATCGACTATCGACTATCGACTATCGACTATCGACTATCGACTATCGACTATCGACTATCGACTCGACTCGACTATCGACTCGACTATCGACTCGACTCGACTATCGACTCGACTCGACTATCGACTATCGACTATCGACTATCGACTATCGACTATCGACTATCGACTATCGACTATCGACTATCGACTATCGACTATCGACTATCGACTATCGACTATCGACTATCGACTATCGACTATCGACTATCGACTATCGACTATCGACTATCGACTATCGACTATCGACTATCGACTATCGACTATCGACTATCGACTATCGACTATCGACTATCGACTATCGACTATCGACTATCGACTATCGACTATCGACTATCGACTATCGACTATCGACTAGCGACTATCGACTATCGACTATCGACTATCGACTATCGACTATCGACTATCGACTATCGACTATCGACTATCGACTATCGACTATCGACTATCGACTATCGACTATCGACTATCGACTATCGACTATCGACTATCGACTATCGACTATCGACTCGACTCGACTATCGACTCGACTATCGACTCGACTCGACTATCGACTCGACTCGACTATCGACTATCGACTATCGACTATCGACTATCGACTATCGACTATCGACTATCGACTATCGACTATCGACTATCGACTATCGACTATCGACTATCGACTATCGACTATCGACTATCGACTATCGACTATCGACTATCGACTATCGACTATCGACTATCGACTATCGACTATCGACTATCGACTATCGACTATCGACTATCGACTATCGACTGTCGACTGTCGACTATCGACTATCGACTATCGACTATCGACTATCGACTATCGACTATCGACTATCGACTATCGACTATCGACTATCGACTATCGACTATCGACTATCGACTATCGACTATCGACTATCGACTATCGACTATCGACTATCGACTATCGACTATCGACTATCGACTATCGACTATCGACTATCGACTATCGACTATCGACTATCGACTATCGACTATCGACTATCGACTATCGACTATCGACTATCGACTATCGACTATCGACTATCGACTATCGACTATCGACTATCGACTATCGACTATCGACTATCGACTATCGACTATCGACTATCGACTATCGACTATCGACTATCGACTATCGACTATCGACTCGACTCGACTATCGACTCGACTATCGACTCGACTCGACTATCGACTCGACTCGACTATCGACTATCGACTATCGACTATCGACTATCGACTATCGACTATCGACTATCGACTATCGACTATCGACTATCGACTATCGACTATCGACTATCGACTATCGACTATCGACTATCGACTATCGACTATCGACTATCGACTATCGACTATCGACTATCGACTATCGACTATCGACTCGACTCGACTATCGACTCGACTATCGACTCGACTCGACTATCGACTCGACTCGACTATCGACTATCGACTATCGACTATCGACTATCGACTATCGACTATCGACTATCGACTATCGACTATCGACTATCGACTATCGACTATCGACTATCGACTATCGACTATCGACTATCGACTATCGACTATCGACTATCGACTATCGACTATCGACTATCGACTATCGACTATCGACTATCGACTATCGACTGTCGACTGTCGACTATCGACTATCGACTATCGACTATCGACTATCGACTATCGACTATCGACTATCGACTATCGACTATCGACTATCGACTATCGACTATCGACTATCGACTATCGACTATCGACTATCGACTATCGACTATCGACTATCGACTATCGACTATCGACTATCGACTATCGACTATCGACTATCGACTATCGACTATCGACTCGACTATCGACTCGACTATCGACTCGACTATCGACTCGACTATCGACTCGACTATCGACTCGACTATCGACTCGACTATCGATTCGACTATCGACTATCGACTCGACTATCGACTCGACTATCGACTCGACTATCGACTCGACTCTACTATCGACTCGACTCGACTATCGACTATCGACTATCGACTATCGACTATCGACTATCGACTATCGACTATCGACTATCGACTATCGACTATCGACTATCGACTATCGACTATCGACTATCGACTATCGACTATCGACTATCGACTATCGACTATCGACTATCGACTATCGACTATCGACTATCGACTATCGACTATCGACTATCGACTGTCGACTGTCGACTATCGACTATCGACTATCGACTATCGACTATCGACTATCGACTATCGACTATCGACTATCGACTATCGACTATCGACTATCGACTATCGACTATCGACTATCGACTATCGACTATCGACTATCGACTATCGACTATCGACTATCGACTATCGACTATCGACTATCGACTATCTACTATCGACTATCGACTATCGACTCGACTATCGACTCGACTATCGACTCGACTATCGACTCGACTATCGACTCGACTATCGACTCGACTATCGATTCGACTATCGACTATCGACTCGACTATCGACTCGACTATCGACTCGACTATCGACTCGACTCGACTATCGACTCGACTCGACTATCGACTATCGACTATCGACTATCGACTATCGACTATCGACTATCGACTATCGACTATCGACTATCGACTATCGACTATCGACTATCGACTATCGACTATCGACTATCGACTATCGACTATCGACTATCGACTATCGACTATCGACTATCGACTATCGACTATCGACTATCGACTATCGACTATCGACTATCGACTATCGACTATCGACTATCGACTATCGACTATCGACTCGACTCGACTATCGACTCGACTATCGACTCGACTCGACTATCGACTCGACTCGACTATCGACTATCGACTATCGACTATCGACTATCGACTATCGACTATCGACTATCGACTATCGACTATCGACTATCGACTATCGACTATCGACTATCGACTATCGACTATCGACTATCGACTATCGACTATCGACTATCGACTATCGACTATCGACTATCGACTATCGACTATCGACTATCGACTATCGACTATCGACTATCGACTATCGACTATCGACTATCGACTATCGACTATCGACTATCGACTATCGACTCGACTCGACTATCGACTCGACTATCGACTCGACTCGACTATCGACTCGACTCGACTATCGACTATCGACTATCGACTATCGACTATCGACTATCGACTATCGACTATCGACTATCGACTATCGACTATCGACTATCGACTATCGACTATCGACTATCGACTATCGACTATCGACTATCGACTATCGACTATCGACTATCGACTATCGACTATCGACTATCGACTATCGACTATCGACTATCGACTATCGACTATCGACTATCGACTATCGACTATCGACTATCGACTATCGACTATCGACTATCGACTATCGACTATCGACTATCGACTATCGACTATCGACTATCGACTATCGACTATCGACTATCGACTATCGACTATCGACTATCGACTATCGACTATCGACTATCGACTATCGACTATCGACTATCGACTATCGACTATCGACTATCGACTATCGACTATCGACTATCGACTATCGACTCGACTCGACTATCGACTCGACTATCGACTCGACTCGACTATCGACTCGACTCGACTATCGACTATCGACTATCGACTATCGACTATCGACTATCGACTATCGACTATCGACTATCGACTATCGACTATCGACTATCGACTATCGACTATCGACTATCGACTATCGACTATCGACTATCGACTATCGACTATCGACTATCGACTATCGACTATCGACTATCGACTATCGACTATCGACTATCGACTATCGACTATCGACTATCGACTGTCGACTGTCGACTATCGACTATCGACTATCGACTATCGACTATCGACTATCGACTATCGACTATCGACTATCGACTATCGACTATCGACTATCGACTATCGACTATCGACTATCGACTATCGACTATCGACTATCGACTATCGACTATCGACTATCGACTATCGACTATCGACTATCGACTATCGACTATCGACTATCGACTATCGACTATCGACTATCGACTATCGACTCGACTATCGACTCGACTATCGACTCGACTATCGACTCGACTATCGACTCGACTATCGACTCGACTATCGACTCGACTATCGATTCGACTATCGACTATCGACTCGACTATCGACTCGACTATCGACTCGACTATCGACTCGACTATCGACTCGACTCGACTATCGACTCGACTATCGACTCGACTCGACTATCGACTATCGACTATCGACTATCGACTATCGACTATCGACTATCGACTATCGACTATCGACTATCGACTATCGACTATCGACTATCGACTATCGACTATCGACTATCGACTATCGACTATCGACTATCGACTATCGACTATCGACTATCGACTATCGACTATCGACTATCGACTATCGACTATCGACTATCGACTATCGACTATCGACTCGACTCGACTATCGACTCGACTATCGACTCGACTCGACTATCGACTCGACTCGACTATCGACTATCGACTATCGACTATCGACTATCGACTATCGACTATCGACTATCGACTATCGACTCGACTCGACTATCGACTCGACTATCGACTCGACTCGACTATCGACTCGACTCGACTATCGACTATCGACTATCGACTATCGACTATCGACTATCGACTATCGACTATCGACTATCGACTATCGACTATCGACTATCGACTATCGACTATCGACTATCGACTATCGACTATCGACTATCGACTATCGACTATCGACTATCGACTATCGACTATCGACTATCGACTATCGACTATCGACTATCGACTATCGACTATCGACTCGACTCGACTATCGACTCGACTATCGACTCGACTCGACTATCGACTCGACTCGACTATCGACTATCGACTATCGACTATCGACTATCGACTATCGACTATCGACTATCGACTATCGACTATCGACTATCGACTATCGACTATCGACTATCGACTATCGACTATCGACTATCGACTATCGACTATCGACTATCGACTATCGACTATCGACTATCGACTATCGACTATCGACTATCGACTATCGACTATCGACTATCGACTATCGACTATCGACTATCGACTATCGACTATCGACTATCGACTATCGACTATCGACTATCGACTATCGACTATCGACTATCGACTATCGACTATCGACTATCGACTATCGACTATCGACTATCGACTATCGACTATCGACTATCGACTATCGACTATCGACTATCGACTATCGACTATCGACTATCTACTATCGACTATCGACTATCGACTATCGACTATCGACTATCGACTCGACTCGACTATCGACTCGACTATCGACTCGACTCGACTATCGACTCGACTCGACTATCGACTATCGACTATCGACTATCGACTATCGACTATCGACTATCGACTATCGACTATCGACTATCGACTATCGACTATCGACTATCGACTATCGACTATCGACTATCGACTATCGACTATCGACTATCGACTATCGACTATCGACTATCGACTATCGACTATCGACTATCGACTATCGACTATCGACTATCGACTATCGACTATCGACTGTCGACTGTCGACTATCGACTATCGACTATCGACTATCGACTATCGACTATCGACTATCGACTATCGACTATCGACTATCGACTATCGACTATCGACTATCGACTATCGACTATCGACTATCGACTATCGACTATCGACTATCGACTATCGACTATCGACTATCGACTATCGACTATCGACTATCGACTATCGACTATCGACTATCGACTATCGACTATCGACTATCGACTATCGACTCGACTATCGACTCGACTATCGACTCGACTATCGACTCGACTATCGACTCGACTATCGACTCGACTATCGACTCGACTATCGATTCGACTATCGACTATCGACTCGACTATCGACTCGACTATCGACTCGACTATCGACTCGACTCGACTATCGACTCGACTATCGACTCGACTCGACTATCGACTATCGACTATCGACTATCGACTATCGACTATCGACTATCGACTATCGACTATCGACTATCGACTATCGACTATCGACTATCGACTATCGACTATCGACTATCGACTATCGACTATCGACTATCGACTATCGACTATCGACTATCGACTATCGACTATCGACTATCGACTATCGACTATCGACTATCGACTATCGACTATCGACTATCGACTCGACTCGACTATCGACTCGACTATCGACTCGACTCGACTATCGACTCGACTCGACTATCGACTATCGACTATCGACTATCGACTATCGACTATCGACTATCGACTATCGACTATCGACTATCGACTATCGACTATCGACTATCGACTATCGACTATCGACTATCGACTATCGACTATCGACTATCGACTGTCGACTGTCGACTGTCGACTGTCGACTATCGACTATCGACTATCGACTATCGACTATCGACTATCGACTATCGACTATCGACTATCGACTATCGACTATCGACTATCGACTATCGACTATCGACTATCGACTATCGACTATCGACTATCGACTATCGACTATCGACTATCGACTATCGACTATCGACTATCGACTATCGACTATCGACTATCGACTATCGACTATCGACTATCGACTATCGACTATCGACTATCGACTATCGACTATCGACTATCGACTATCGACTATCGACTATCGACTATCGACTATCGACTATCGACTATCGACTATCGACTATCGACTATCGACTATCGACTATCGACTATCGACTATCGACTATCGACTATCGACTATCGACTATCGACTATCGACTATCGACTATCGACTATCGACTATCGACTATCGACTATCGACTATCGACTATCGACTATCGACTATCGACTATCGACTATCGACTATCGACTATCGACTCGACTATCGACTCGACTATCGACTCGACTATCGACTCGACTATCGACTCGACTATCGATTCGACTATCGACTATCGACTCGACTATCGACTATCGACTATCGACTATCGACTATCGACTATCGACTATCGACTATCGACTATCGACTATCGACTATCGACTATCGACTATCGACTATCGACTATCGACTATCGACTATCGACTATCGACTATCGACTATCGACTATCGACTATCGACTATCGACTATCGACTATCGACTATCGACTATCGACTATCGACTATCGACTATCGACTATCGACTATCGACTATCGACTATCGACTATCGACTATCGACTATCGACTATCGACTATCGACTATCGACTATCGACTATCGACTATCGACTATCGACTATCGACTATCGACTATCGACTATCGACTATCGACTATCGACTATCGACTATCGACTATCGACTATCGACTATCGACTATCGACTATCGACTATCGACTATCGACTATCGACTATCGACTATCGACTATCGACTATCGACTATCGACTATCGACTATCGACTATCGACTATCGACTATCGACTATCGACTATCGACTATCGACTATCGACTATCGACTATCGACTATCGACTATCGACTATCGACTATCGACTATCGACTATCGACTATCGACTATCGACTATCGACTATCGACTATCGACTATCGACTATCGACTATCGACTATCGACTATCGACTATCGACTATCGACTATCGACTATCGACTATCGACTCGACTATCGACTCGACTATCGACTCGACTATCGACTCGACTATCGACTCGACTATCGATTCGACTATCGACTATCGACTCGACTATCGACTATCGACTATCGACTATCGACTATCGACTATCGACTATCGACTATCGACTATCGACTATCGACTATCGACTATCGACTATCGACTATCGACTATCGACTATCGACTATCGACTATCGACTATCGACTATCGACTATCGACTATCGACTATCGACTATCGACTATCGACTATCGACTATCGACTATCGACTATCGACTATCGACTATCGACTATCGACTATCGACTATCGACTATCGACTATCGACTATCGACTATCGACTATCGACTATCGACTATCGACTATCGACTATCGACTATCGACTATCGACTATCGACTATCGACTATCGACTATCGACTATCGACTATCGACTATCGACTATCGACTATCGACTATCGACTATCGACTATCGACTATCGACTATCGACTATCGACTATCGACTATCGACTATCGACTATCGACTATCGACTATCGACTCGACTATCGACTCGACTATCGACTCGACTATCGACTCGACTATCGACTCGACTATCGACTCGACTATCGATTCGACTATCGACTATCGACTCGACTATCGACTCGACTATCGACTCGACTATCGACTCGACTCGACTATCGACTCGACTCGACTATCGACTCGACTCGACTATCGACTCGACTCGACTATCGACTCGACTATCGACTCGACTCGACTATCGACTCGACTATCGATTCGACTATCGACTATCGACTCGACTATCGACTCGACTATCGACTCGACTATCGACTCGACTCGACTATCGACTATCGACTATCGACTATCGACTATCGACTATCGACTATCGACTATCGACTATCGACTATCGACTATCGACTATCGACTATCGACTATCGACTATCGACTATCGACTATCGACTATCTACTATCGACTATCGACTATCTTCTATCGACTATCGACTATCGACTATCGACTATCGACTCGACTATCGACTCGACTATCGACTCGACTATCGACTCGACTATCGACTCGACTATCGACTCGACTATCGATTCGACTATCGACTATCGACTCGACTATCGACTCGACTATCGACTCGACTATCGACTCGACTCGACTATCGACTCGACTCGACTATCGACTATCGACTATCGACTATCGACTATCGACTATCGACTATCGACTATCGACTATCGACTATCGACTATCGACTATCGACTATCGACTATCGACTATCGACTATCGACTATCGACTATCGACTATCGACTATCGACTATCGACTATCGACTATCGACTATCGACTATCGACTATCGACTATCGACTATCGACTATCGACTATCGACTATCGACTATCGACTATCGACTATCGACTATCGACTATCGACTATCGACTATCGACTATCGACTATCGACTCGACTCGACTATCGACTCGACTATCGACTCGACTCGACTATCGACTCGACTCGACTATCGACTATCGACTATCGACTATCGACTATCGACTATCGACTATCGACTATCGACTATCGACTATCGACTATCGACTATCGACTATCGACTATAGACTATCGACTATCGACTATCGACTATCGACTATCGACTATCGACTATCGACTATCGACTATCGACTATCGACTATCGACTATCGACTATCGACTATCGACTATCGACTGTCGACTGTCGACTATCGACTATCGACTATCGACTATCGACTATCGACTATCGACTATCGACTATCGACTATCGACTATCGACTATCGACTATCGACTATCGACTATCGACTATCGACTATCGACTATCGACTATCGACTATCGACTATCGACTATCGACTATCGACTATCGACTATCGACTCGACTATCGACTCGACTATCGACTCGACTATCGACTCGACTATCGACTCGACTATCGACTCGACTATCGACTCGACTATCGATTCGACTATCGACTATCGACTCGACTATCGACTCGACTATCGACTCGACTATCGACTCGACTCGACTATCGACTCGACTCGACTATCGACTATCGACTATCGACTATCGACTATCGACTATCGACTATCGACTATCGACTATCGACTATCGACTATCGACTATCGACTATCGACTATCGACTATCGACTATCGACTATCGACTATCGACTATCGACTATCGACTATCGACTATCGACTATCGACTATCGACTATCGACTATCGACTGTCGACTGTCGACTATCGACTATCGACTATCGACTATCGACTATCGACTATCGACTATCGACTATCGACTATCGACTATCGACTATCGACTATCGACTATCGACTATCGACTATCGACTATCGACTATCGACTATCGACTATCGACTATCGACTATCGACTATCGACTATCGACTATCGACTATCGACTATCGACTATCGACTCGACTATCGACTCGACTATCGACTCGACTATCGACTCGACTATCGACTCGACTATCGACTCGACTATCGATTCGACTATCGACTATCGACTCGACTATCGACTCGACTATCGACTCGACTATCGACTCGACTCGACTATCGACTCGAATCGACTATCGACTATCGACTATCGACTATCGACTATCGACTATCGACTATCGACTATCGACTATCGACTATCGACTATCGACTATCGACTATCGACTATCGACTATCGACTATCGACTATCGACTATCGACTATCGACTATCGACTATCGACTATCGACTATCGACTATCGACTATCGACTATCGACTATCGACTATCGACTATCGACTATCGACTATCGACTATCGACTATCGACTATCGACTATCGACTATCGACTATCGACTATCGACTATCGACTATCGACTATCGACTATCGACTATCGACTATCGACTATCGACTATCGACTATCGACTATCGACTATCGACTATCGACTATCGACTATCGACTATCGACTATCGACTATCGACTATCGACTATCGACTATCGACTATCGACTATCGACTATCGACTATCGACTATCGACTATCGACTATCGACTATCGACTATCGACTATCGACTATCGACTATCGACTATCGACTATCGACTATCGACTATCGACTATCGACTATCGACTATCGACTATCGACTATCGACTATCGACTATCGACTATCGACTATCGACTATCGACTATCGACTATCGACTATCGACTATCGACTATCGACTATCGACTATCGACTATCGACTATCGACTCGACTATCGACTCGACTATCGACTCGACTATCGACTCGACTATCGACTCGACTATCGATTCGACTATCGACTATCGACTCGACTATCGACTATCGACTATCGACTATCGACTATCGACTATCGACTATCGACTATCGACTATCGACTATCGACTATCGACTATCGACTATCGACTATCGACTATCGACTATCGACTATCGACTATCGACTATCGACTATCGACTATCGACTATCGACTATCGACTATCGACTATCGACTATCGACTATCGACTATCGACTATCGACTATCGACTATCGACTATCGACTATCGACTATCGACTATCGACTATCGACTATCGACTATCGACTATCGACTATCGACTATCGACTATCGACTATCGACTATCGACTATCGACTATCGACTATCGACTATCGACTATCGACTATCGACTATCGACTATCGACTATCGACTATCGACTATCGACTATCGACTATCGACTATCGACTATCGACTATCGACTATCGACTATCGACTATCGACTATCGACTATCGACTATCGACTCGACTATCGACTCGACTATCGACTCGACTATCGACTCGACTATCGACTCGACTATCGACTCGACTATCGACTCGACTATCGACTATCGACTCGACTATCGACTCGACTATCGACTCGACTATCGACTCGACTCGACTATCGACTCGACTCGACTATCGACTCGACTCGACTATCGACTCGACTCGACTATCGACTCGACTATCGACTCGACTCGACTATCGACTCGACTATCGATTCGACTATCGACTATCGACTCGACTATCGACTCGACTATCGACTCGACTATCGACTCGACTCGACTATCGACTATCGACTATCGACTATCGAATCGACTATCGACTATCGACTATCGACTATCGACTATCGACTATCGACTATCGACTATCGACTATCGACTATCGACTATCGACTATCGACTATCGACTATCGACTATCGACTATCGACTATCGACTATCGACTATCGACTATCGACTATCGACTATCGACTATCGACTCGACTATCGACTCGACTATCGACTCGACTATCGACTCGACTATCGACTCGACTATCGACTCGACTATCGATTCGACTATCGGACTATCGACTCGACTATCGACTCGACTATCGACTCGACTATCGACTCGACTCGACTATCGACTCGACTCGACTATCGACTATCGACTCGACTCGACTATCGACTATCGACTATCGACTATCGACTATCGACTATCGACTATCGACTATCGACTATCGACTATCGACTATCGACTATCGACTATCGACTATCGACTATCGACTATCGACTATCGACTATCGACTATCGACTATCGACTATCGACTATCGACTATCGACTATCGACTATCGACTATCGACTATCGACTATCGACTATCGACTATCGACTATCGACTATCGACTATCGACTATCGACTATCGACTATCGACTATCGACTATCGACTATCGACTATCGACTATCGACTATCGACTATCGACTATCGACTATCGACTATCGACTCGACTATCGACTCGACTATCGACTCGACTATCGACTCGACTATCGACTCGACTATCGACTCGACTATCGATTCGACTATCGACTATCGACTCGACTATCGACTCGACTATCGACTCGACTATCGACTCGACTCGACTATCGACTCGACTCGACGACTATCGACTCGACTCGACTATCGACTCGACTATCGACTCGACTCGACTATCGACTCGACTATCGATTCGACTATCGACTATCGACTCGACTATCGACTCGACTATCGACTCGACTATCGACTCGACTCGACTATCGACTATCGACTATCGACTATCGACTATCGACTATCGACTATCGACTATCGACTATCGACTATCGACTATCGACTATCGACTATCGACTATCGACTATCGACTATCGACTATCGACTATCGACTATCGACTATCGACTATCGACTATCGACTATCGACTATCGACTATCGACTATCGACTCGACTATCGACTCGACTATCGACTCGACTATCGACTCGACTATCGACTCGACTATCGACTCGACTATCGATTCGACTATCGACTATCGACTCGACTATCGACTCGACTATCGACTCGACTATCGACTCGACTCGACTATCGACTCGACTCGACTATCGACTATCGACTATCGACTATCGACTATCGACTATCGACTATCGACTATCGACTATCGACTATCGACTATCGACTATCGACTATCGACTATCGACTATCGACTATCGACTATCGACTATCGACTATCGACTATCGACTATCGACTATCGACTATCGACTATCGACTATCGACTATCGACTATCGACTATCGACTATCGACTATCGACTATCGACTATCGACTATCGACTATCGACTATCGACTATCGACTATCGACTATCGACTCGACTCGACTATCGACTCGACTATCGACTCGACTCGACTATCGACTCGACTCGACTATCGACTATCGACTATCGACTATCGACTATCGACTATCGACTATCGACTATCGACTATCGACTATCGACTATCGACTATCGACTATCGACTATCGACTATCGACTATCGACTATCGACTATCGACTATCGACTATCGACTATCGACTATCGACTATCGACTATCGACTATCGACTATCGACTATCGACTATCGACTGTCGACTGTCGACTATCGACTATCGACTATCGACTATCGACTATCGACTATCGACTATCGACTATCGACTATCGACTATCGACTATCGACTATCGACTATCGACTATCGACTATCGACTATCGACTATCGACTATCGACTATCGACTATCGACTATCGACTATCGACTATCGACTATCGACTCGACTATCGACTCGACTATCGACTCGACTATCGACTCGACTATCGACTCGACTATCGACTCGACTATCGACTCGACTATCGATTCGACTATCGACTATCGACTCGACTATCGACTCGACTATCGACTCGACTATCGACTCGACTCGACTATCGACTCGACTCGACTATCGACTATCGACTATCGACTATCGACTATCGACTATCGACTATCGACTATCGACTATCGACTATCGACTATCGACTATCGACTATCGACTATCGACTATCGACTATCGACTATCGACTATCGACTATCGACTATCGACTATCGACTATCGACTATCGACTATCGACTATCGACTATCGACTATCGACTGTCGACTGTCGACTGTCGACTATCGACTATCGACTATCGACTATCGACTATCGACTATCGACTATCGACTATCGACTATCGACTATCGACTATCGACTATCGACTATCGACTATCGACTATCGACTATCGACTATCGACTATCGACTATCGACTATCGACTATCGACTATCGACTATCGACTATCGACTATCGACTATCGACTCGACTATCGACTCGACTATCGACTCGACTATCGACTCGACTATCGACTCGACTATCGACTCGACTATCGATTCGACTATCGACTATCGACTCGACTATCGACTCGACTATCGACTCGACTATCGACTCGACTCGACTATCGACTCGACTCGACTATCGACTATCGACTATCGACTATCGACTATCGACTATCGACTATCGACTATCGACTATCGACTATCGACTATCGACTATCGACTATCGACTATCGACTATCGACTATCGACTATCGACTATCGACTATCGACTATCGACTATCGACTATCGACTATCGACTATCGACTATCGACTATCGACTATCGACTATCGACTATCGACTATCGACTATCGACTATCGACTATCGACTCGACTCGACTATCGACTCGACTATCGACTCGACTCGACTATCGACTATCGACTATCGACTATCGACTATCGACTATCGACTATCGACTATCGACTATCGACTATCGACTATCGACTATCGACTATCGACTATCGACTATCGACTATCGACTATCGACTATCGACTATCGACTATCGACTATCGACTATCGACTATCGACTATCGACTATCGACTATCGACTATCGACTATCGACTATCGACTATCGACTATCGACTATCGACTATCGACTGTCGACTGTCGACTATCGACTATCGACTATCGACTATCGACTATCGACTATCGACTATCGACTATCGACTATCGACTATCGACTATCGACTATCGACTATCGACTATCGACTATCGACTATCGACTATCGACTATCGACTATCGACTATCGACTATCGACTATCGACTATCGACTATCGACTATCGACTATCGACTATCGACTATCGACTATCGACTATCGACTATCGACTATCGACTATCGACTCGACTATCGACTCGACTATCGACTCGACTATCGACTCGACTATCGACTCGACTATCGACTCTACTATCGACTCGACTATCGATTCGACTATCGACTATCGACTCGACTATCGACTCGACTATCGACTCGACTATCGACTCGACTCGACTATCGACTCGACTCGACTATCGACTATCGACTATCGACTATCGACTATCGACTATCGACTATCGACTATCGACTATCGACTATCGACTATCGACTATCGACTATCGACTATCGACTATCGACTATCGACTATCGACTATCGACTATCGACTATCGACTATCGACTATCGACTATCGACTATCGACTATCGACTATCGACTATCGACTATCGACTATCGACTATCGACTATCGACTATCGACTATCGACTATCGACTATCGACTATCGACTATCGACTCGACTCGACTATCGACTCGACTATCGACTCGACTCGACTATCGACTCGACTCGACTATCGACTATCGACTATCGACTATCGACTATCGACTATCGACTATCGACTATCGACTATCGACTATCGACTATCGACTATCGACTATCGACTATCGACTATCGACTATCGACTATCGACTATCGACTATCGACTATCGACTATCGACTATCGACTATCGACTATCGACTATCGACTATCGACTATCGACTATCGACTATCGACTATCGACTATCGACTATCGACTATCGACTATCGACTATCGACTATCGACTATCGACTATCGACTATCGACTATCGACTATCGACTATCGACTATCGACTATCGACTATCGACTATCGACTATCGACTATCGACTATCGACTATCGACTATCGACTATCGACTATCGACTATCGACTATCGACTATCGACTATCGACTATCGACTATCGACTATCGACTATCGACTATCGACTATCGACTATCGACTATCGACTATCGACTATCGACTATCGACTATCGACTATCGACTATCGACTATCGACTATCGACTATCGACTATCGACTATCGACTCGACTCGACTATCGACTCGACTATCGACTCGACTCGACTATCGACTCGACTCGACTATCGACTATCGACTATCGACTATCGACTATCGACTATCGACTATCGACTATCGACTATCGACTATCGACTATCGACTATCGACTATCGACTATCGACTATCGACTATCGACTATCGACTATCGACTATCGACTATCGACTATCGACTATCGACTATCGACTATCGACTATCGACTATCGACTATCGACTATCGACTGTCGACTGTCGACTATCGACTATCGACTATCGACTATCGACTATCGACTATCGACTATCGACTATCGACTATCGACTATCGACTATCGACTATCGACTATCGACTATCGACTATCGACTATCGACTATCGACTATCGACTATCGACTATCGACTATCGACTATCGACTATCGACTATCGACTATCGACTATCGACTATCGACTATCGACTATCGACTATCGACTATCGACT
Source organism: Pemphredon lugubris (assembly GCA_933228935.1). Taxonomy (NCBI): domain Eukaryota; kingdom Metazoa; phylum Arthropoda; class Insecta; order Hymenoptera; family Crabronidae; genus Pemphredon; species Pemphredon lugubris. The sequence goes on from OW121815.1 coordinate 33,878,556, forward strand.
ATCGACTATCGACTATCGACTCGACTATCGACTCGACTATCGACTCGACTATCGACTCGACTATCGACTCGACTATCGACTCGACTATCGACTCGACTATCGATTCGACTATCGACTATCGACTCGACTATCGACTCGACTATCGACTCGACTATCGACTCGACTCGACTATCGACTCGACTCGACTATCGACTATCGACTATCGACTATCGACTATCGACTATCGACTATCGACTATCGACTATCGACTATCGACTATCGACTATCGACTATCGACTATCGACTATCGACTATCGACTATCGACTATCGACTATCGACTATCGACTATCGACTATCGACTATCGACTATCGACTATCGACTATCGACTATCGACTATCGACTATCGACTATCGACTATCGACTATCGACTATCGACTATCGACTATCGACTATCGACTATCGACTCGACTCGACTATCGACTCGACTATCGACTCGACTCGACTATCGACTCGACTCGACTATCGACTATCGACTATCGACTATCGACTATCGACTATCGACTATCGACTATCGACTATCGACTATCGACTATCGACTATCGACTATCGACTATCGACTATCGACTATCGACTATCGACTGTCGACTGTCGACTATCGACTATCGACTATCGACTATCGACTATCGACTATCGACTATCGACTATCGACTATCGACTATCGACTATCGACTATCGACTATCGACTATCGACTATCGACTATCGACTATCGACTATCGACTATCGACTATCGACTATCGACTATCGACTATCGACTATCGACTATCGACTATCGACTATCGACTATCGACTATCGACTATCGACTATCGACTATCGACTATCGACTATCGACTATCGACTATCGACTATCGACTATCGACTATCGACTATCGACTATCGACTATCGACTATCGACTATCGACTATCGACTATCGACTATCGACTATCGACTATCGACTATCGACTATCGACTATCGACTATCGACTATCGACTATCGACTATCGACTATCGACTATCGACTATCGACTATCGACTATCGACTATCGACTATCGACTATCGACTATCGACTATCGACTATCGACTATCGACTATCGACTATCGACTATCGACTATCGACTATCGACTATCGACTATCGACTCGACTATCGACTCGACTATCGACTCGACTATCGACTCGACTATCGACTCGACTATCGATTCGACTATCGACTATCGACTATCGACTATCGACTATCGACTATCGACTATCGACTATCGACTATCGGCTATCGACTATCGACTATCGACTATCGACTATCGACTATCGACTATCGACTATCGACTATCGACTATCGACTATCGACTATCGACTATCGACTATCGACTATCGACTATCGACTATCGACTATCGACTATCGACTATCGACTATCGACTATCGACTATCGACTATCGACTATCGACTATCGACTATCGACTATCGACTATCGACTATCGACTATCGACTATCGACTATCGACTATCGACTATCGACTATCGACTATCGACTATCGACTATCGACTATCGACTATCGACTATCGACTATCGACTATCGACTATCGACTATCGACTATCGACTATCGACTATCGACTATCGACTCGACTATCGACTCGACTATCGACTCGACTATCGACTCGACTATCGATTCGACTATCGACTATCGACTCGACTATCGACTCGACTATCGACTCGACTATCGACTCGACTCGACTATCGACTCGACTCGACTATCGACTCGACTCGACTATCGACTCGACTCGACTATCGACTCGACTATCGACTCGACTCGACTATCGACTCGACTATCGATTCGACTATCGACTATCGACTCGACTATCGACTCGACTATCGACTCGACTATCGACTCGACTCGACTATCGACTATCGACTATCGACTATCGACTATCGACTATCGACTATCGACTATCGACTATCGACTATCGACTATCGACTATCGACTATCGACTATCGACTATCGACTATCGACTATCGACTATCGACTATCGACTATCGACTATCGACTATCGACTATCGACTATCGACTATCGACTATCGACTATCGACTATCGACTATCGACTATCGACTATCGACTATCGACTATCGACTATCGACTATCGACTATCGACTATCGACTATCGACTATCGACTCGACTATCGACTCGACTATCGACTCGACTATCGACTCGACTATCGACTCGACTATCGACTCGACTATCGACTCGACTATCGACTCGACTATCGATTCGACTATCGACTATCGACTCGACTATCGACTCGACTATCGACTATCGACTATCGACTATCGACTATCGACTATCGACTATCGACTATCGACTATCGACTATCGACTATCGACTATCGACTATCGACTATCGACTATCGACTATCGACTATCGACTATCGACTATCGACTATCGACTATCGACTATCGACTATCGACTATCGACTATCGACTATCGACTATCGACTATCGACTATCGACTATCGACTATCGACTATCGACTATCGACTATCGACTATCGACTATCGACTATCGACTATCGACTATCGACTATCGACTATCGACTATCGACTATCGACTATCGACTATCGACTCGACTATCGACTCGACTATCGACTCGACTATCGACTCGACTATCGATTCGACTATCGACTATCGACTCGACTATCGACTCGACTATCGACTCGACTATCGACTCGACTATCGACTATCGACTATCGACTATCGACTATCGACTATCGACTATCGACTATCGACTATCGACTATCGACTATCGACTATCGACTATCGACTATCGACTATCGACTATCGACTATCGACTATCGACTATCGACTATCGACTACCGACTATCGACTATCGACTATCGACTCGACTATCGACTCGACTCGACTATCGACTCGACTCGACTATCGACTCGACTATCGACTCGACTATCGACTCGACTATCGACTCAACTATCGACTCGACTATCGACTCGACTATCGATTCGACTATCGACTATCGACTCGACTATCGACTCGACTATCGACTCGACTATCGACTCGACTCGACTATCGACTCGACTATCGACTCGACTCGACTATCGACTCGACTATCGACTCGACTCGACTATCGACTCGACTCGACTATAGACTCGACTATCGACTCGACTATCGACTCGACTCGACTATCGACTCGACTCGACTCGACTATCGACTCGACTATCGACTCGACTATCGACTCGACTATCGACTCGACTATCGACTCGACTATCGACTCGACTATCGACTCGACTATCGATTCGACTATCGACTATCGACTCGACTATCGACTCGACTATCGACTCGACTATCGACTCGACTATCGACTCGACTATCGACTCGACTCGACTATCGACTCGACTATCGACTCGACTCGACGATCGACTCGACTATCGACTCGACTCGACTATCGACTCGACTATCGACTCGACTCGACTATCGACTCGACTATCGACTCGACTCGACTCGACTATCGACTCGACTATCGACTCGACTATCGACTCGACTATCGATTCGACTATCGACTATCGACTCGACTATCGACTCGACTATCGACTCGACTATCGACTCGACTCGACTATCGACTCGACTCGACTATCGACTCGACTCGACTATCGACTCGACTCGACTATCGACTCGACTATCGACTCGACTCGACTATCGACTCGACTATCGATTCGACTATCGACTATCGACTCGACTATCGACTCGACTATCGACTCGACTATCGACTCGACTATCGACTCGACTCGACTATCGACTATCGACTATCGACTATCGACTATCGACTATCGACTATCGACTATCGACTATCGACTATCGACTATCGACTATCGACTATCGACTATCGACTATCGACTATCGACTATCGACTATCGACTATCGACTATCGACTATCGACTATCGACTATCGACTATCGACTATCGACTATCGACTATCGACTATCGACTATCGACTATCGACTATCGACTATCGACTATCGACTATCGACTATCGACTATCGACTATCGACTATCGACTCGACTATCGACTCGACTATCGACTATCGACTATCGACTATCGACTATCGACTATCGACTATCGACTCGACTATCGACTCGACTATCGACTCGACTATCGACTCGACTATCGATTCGACTATCGACTATCGACTCGACTATCGACTCGACTATCGACTCGACTATCGACTCGACTATCGACTATCGACTATCGACTATCGACTATCGACTATCGACTATCGACTATCGACTATCGACTATCGACTATCGACTATCGACTATCGACTATCGACTATCGACTATCGACTATCGACTATCGACTATCGACTATCGACTACCGACTATCGACTATCGACTATCGACTCGACTATCGACTCGACTCGACTATCGACTCGACTCGACTATCGACTCGACTATCGACTCGACTATCGACTCGACTATCGACTCAACTATCGACTCGACTATCGACTCGACTATCGATTCGACTATCGACTATCGACTCGACTATCGACTCGACTATCGACTCGACTATCGACTCGACTCGACTATCGACTCGACTATCGACTCGACTCGACTATCGACTCGACTATCGACTCGACTCGACTATCGACTCGACTCGACTATAGACTCGACTATCGACTCGACTATCGACTCGACTCGACTATCGACTCGACTATCGACTCGACTATCGACTCGACTATCGACTCGACTATCGACTCGACTATCGACTCGACTATCGACTCGACTATCGACTCGACTATCGACTCGACTATCGATTCGACTATCGACTATCGACTCGACTATCGACTCGACTATCGACTCGACTATCGACTCGACTATCGACTCGACTATCGACTCGACTATCGACTCGACTCGACTATCGACTCGACTATCGACTCGACTCGACGATCGACTCGACTATCGACTCGACTCGACTATCGACTCGACTATCGACTCGACTCGACTATCGACTCGACTATCGACTCGACTCGACTCGACTATCGACTCGACTATCGACTCGACTCGACTATCGACTCGACTATCGACTCGACTATCGACTCGACTCTACTATCGACTCGACTATCGACTCGACTCGACTATCGACTCGACTCGACTATCGACTCGACTATCGACTCGACTATCGACTATCGACTATCGACTATCGACTATCGACTATCGACTATCGACTATCGACTATCGACTATCGACTATCGACTATCGACTATCGACTATCGACTATCGACTATCGACTATCGACTATCGACTATCGACTATCGACTATCGACTATCGACTATCGACTATCGACTATCGACTATCGACTATCGACTATCGACTATCGACTATCGACTATCGACTATCGACTATCGACTATCGACTATCGACTATCGACTATCGACTATCGACTATCGACTATCGACTATCGACTATCGACTATCGACTATCGACTATCGACTATCGACTATCGACTATCGACTATCGACTATCGACTATCGACTATCGACTATCGACTATCGACTATCGACTATCGACTATCGACTATCGACTATCGACTATCGACTATCGACTCGACTCGACTCGACTATCGACTCGACTATCGACTATCGACTATCGACTATCGACTATCGACTATCGACTATCGACTATCGACTATCGACTATCGACTATCGACTATCGACTATCGACTATCGACTATCGACTATCGACTATCGACTATCGACTATCGACTATCGACTATCGACTATCGACTATCGACTATCGACTATCGACTATCGACTATCGACTATCGACTATCGACTATCGACTATCGACTATCGACTATCGACTATCGACTATCGACTATCGACTATCGACTATCGACTATCGACTATCGACTATCGACTATCGACTATCGACTATCGACTATCGACTATCGACTATCGACTATCGACTATCGACTATCGACTATCGACTACCGACTATCGACTATCGACTATCGACTCGACTATCGACTCGACTCGACTATCGACTCGACTCGACTATCGACTCGACTATCGACTCGACTATCGACTCGACTATCGACTCGACTATCGACTCGACTATCGACTCGACTATCGATTCGACTATCGACTATCGACTCGACTATCGACTCGACTATCGACTCGACTATCGACTCGACTCGACTATCGACTCGACTATCGACTCGACTCGACTATCGACTCGACTATCGACTCGACTCGACTATCGACTCGACTCGACTATAGACTCGACTATCGACTCGACTATCGACTCGACTCGACTATCGACTCGACTCGACTCGACTATCGACTCGACTATCGACTCGACTATCGACTCGACTATCGACTCGACTATCGACTCGACTATCGACTCGACTATCGACTCGACTATCGATTCGACTATCGACTATCGACTCGACTATCGACTCGACTATCGACTCGACTATCGACTCGACTATCGACTCGACTATCGACTCGACTCGACTATCGACTCGACTATCGACTCGACTCGACGATCGACTCGACTATCGACTCGACTCGACTATCGACTCGACTATCGACTCGACTCGACTATCGACTCGACTATCGACTCGACTCGACTCGACTATCGACTCGACTATCGACTCGACTATCGACTCGACTATCGATTCGACTATCGACTATCGACTCGACTATCGACTCGACTATCGACTCGACTATCGACTCGACTCGACTATCGACTCGACTCGACTATCGACTCGACTCGACTATCGACTCGACTCGACTATCGACTCGACTATCGACTCGACTCGACTATCGACTCGACTATCGATTCGACTATCGACTATCGACTCGACTATCGACTCGACTATCGACTCGACTATCGACTCGACTATCGACTCGACTCGACTATCGACTATCGACTATCGACTATCGACTATCGACTATCGACTATCGACTATCGACTATCGACTATCGACTATCGACTATCGACTATCGACTATCGACTATCGACTATCGACTATCGACTATCGACTATCGACTATCGACTATCGACTATCGACTATCGACTATCGACTATCGACTATCGACTATCGACTATCGACTATCGACTATCGACTATCGACTATCGACTATCGACTATCGACTATCGACTATCGACTATCGACTATCGACTCGACTATCGACTCGACTATCGACTATCGACTATCGACTATCGACTATCGACTATCGACTATCGACTCGACTATCGACTCGACTATCGACTCGACTATCGACTCGACTATCGATTCGACTATCGACTATCGACTCGACTATCGACTCGACTATCGACTCGACTATCGACTCGACTATCGACTATCGACTATCGACTATCGACTATCGACTATCGACTATCGACTATCGACTATCGACTATCGACTATCGACTATCGACTATCGACTATCGACTATCGACTATCGACTATCGACTATCGACTATCGACTATCGACTACCGACTATCGACTATCGACTATCGACTCGACTATCGACTCGACTCGACTATCGACTCGACTCGACTATCGACTCGACTATCGACTCGACTATCGACTCGACTATCGACTCAACTATCGACTCGACTATCGACTCGACTATCGATTCGACTATCGACTATCGACTCGACTATCGACTCGACTATCGACTCGACTATCGACTCGACTCGACTATCGACTCGACTATCGACTCGACTCGACTATCGACTCGACTATCGACTCGACTCGACTATCGACTCGACTCGACTATAGACTCGACTATCGACTCGACTATCGACTCGACTCGACTATCGACTCGACTATCGACTCGACTATCGACTCGACTATCGACTCGACTATCGACTCGACTATCGACTCGACTATCGACTCGACTATCGACTCGACTATCGACTCGACTATCGATTCGACTATCGACTATCGACTCGACTATCGACTCGACTATCGACTCGACTATCGACTCGACTATCGACTCGACTATCGACTCGACTATCGACTCGACTCGACTATCGACTCGACTATCGACTCGACTCGACGATCGACTCGACTATCGACTCGACTCGACTATCGACTCGACTATCGACTCGACTCGACTATCGACTCGACTATCGACTCGACTCGACTCGACTATCGACTCGACTATCGACTCGACTCGACTATCGACTCGACTATCGACTCGACTATCGACTCGACTCCACTATCGACTCGACTATCGACTCGACTCGACTATCGACTCGACTCGACTATCGACTCGACTATCGACTCGACTATCGACTATCGACTATCGACTATCGACTATCGACTATCGACTATCGACTATCGACTATCGACTATCGACTATCGACTATCGACTATCGACTATCGACTATCGACTATCGACTATCGACTATCGACTATCGACTATCGACTATCGACTATCGACTATCGACTATCGACTATCGACTATCGACTATCGACTATCGACTATCGACTATCGACTATCGACTATCGACTATCGACTATCGACTATCGACTATCGACTATCGACTATCGACTATCGACTATCGACTATCGACTATCGACTATCGACTATCGACTATCGACTATCGACTATCGACTATCGACTATCGACTATCGACTATCGACTATCGACTATCGACTATCGACTATCGACTATCGACTATCGACTATCGACTATCGACTATCGACTATCGACTCGACTCGACTCGACTATCGACTCGACTATCGACTATCGACTATCGACTATCGACTATCGACTATCGACTATCGACTATCGACTATCGACTATCGACTATCGACTATCGACTATCGACTATCGACTATCGACTATCGACTATCGACTATCGACTATCGACTATCGACTATCGACTATCGACTATCGACTATCGACTATCGACTATCGACTATCGACTATCGACTATCGACTATCGACTATCGACTATCGACTATCGACTATCGACTATCGACTATCGACTATCGACTATCGACTATCGACTATCGACTATCGACTATCGACTATCGACTATCGACTATCGACTATCGACTATCGACTATCGACTATCGACTATCGACTATCGACTATCGACTATCGACTATCGACTATCGACTATCGACTATCGACTATCGACTATCGACTATCGACTATCGACTATCGACTATCGACTATCGACTATCGACTATCGACTATCGACTATCGACTATCGACTATCGACTATCGACTATCGACTATCGACTATCGACTATCGACTATCGACTATCGACTATCGACTATCGACTATCGACTATCGACTATCGACTATCGACTATCGACTATCGACTATCGACTATCGACTATCGACTATCGACTATCGACTATCGACTATCGACTATCGACTATCGACTATCGACTATCGACTATCGACTATCGACTATCGACTATCGACTATCGACTATCGACTATCGACTATCGACTATCGACTATCGACTATCGACTATCGACTATCGACTATCGACTCGACTCGACTCGACTATCGACTCGACTATCGACTCGACTATCGACTCGACTATCGACTCGACTATCGACTCGACTATCGACTCGACTATCGACTCGACTATCGATTCGACTATCGACTATCGACTCGACTATCGACTCGACTATCGACTCGACTATCGACTCGACTATCGACTCGACTATCGACTCGACTCGACTATCGACTCGACTATCGACTCGACTCGACTATCGACTCGACTATCGACTCGACTCGACTATCGACTCGACTATCGACTCGACTCGACTATCGACTCGACTATCGACTCGACTCGACTCGACTATCGACTCGACTATCGACTCGACTCGACTATCGACTCGACTATCGACTCGACTATCGACTCGACTCCACTATCGACTCGACTATCGACTCGACTCGACTATCGACTCGACTCGACTATCGACTCGACTATCGACTCGACTCGACTATCGACTCGACTATCGACTATCGACTATCGACTATCGACTATCGACTATCGACTATCGACTATCGACTATCGACTATCGACTATCGACTATCGACTATCGACTATCGACTATCGACTATCGACTATCGACTATCGACTATCGACTATCGACTATCGACTATCGACTATCGACTATCGACTATCGACTATCGACTATCGACTATCGACTATCGACTATCGACTATCGACTATCGACTATCGACTATCGACTATCGACTATCGACTATCGACTATCGACTATCGACTATCGACTATCGACTATCGACTATCGACTATCGACTATCGACTATCGACTATCGACTATCGACTATCGACTATCGACTATCGACTATCGACTATCGACTATCGACTATCGACTATCGACTATCGACTATCGACTATCGACTATCGACTATCGACTATCGACTATCGACTATCGACTATCGACTATCGACTATCGACTATCGACTATCGACTATCGACTATCGACTATCGACTATCGACTATCGACTATCGACTATCGACTATCGACTATCGACTATCGACTATCGACTATCGACTATCGACTATCGACTATCGACTATCGACTATCGACTATCGACTATCGACTATCGACTATCGACTATCGACTATCGACTATCGACTATCGACTATCGACTATCGACTATCGACTATCGACTATCGACTATCGACTATCGACTATCGACTATCGACTATCGACTATCGACTATCGACTATCGACTATCGACTATCGACTATCGACTATCGACTATCGACTATCGACTATCGACTATCGACTATCGACTATCGACTATCGACTATCGACTATCGACTATCGACTATCGACTATCGACTATCGACTATCGACTATCGACTATCGACTCGACTATCGACTCGACTATCGACTCGACTATCGACTCGACTATCGACTCGACTATCGACTCGACTATCGACTCGACTATCGATTCGACTATCGACTATCGACTCGACTATCGACTCGACTATCGACTATCGACTATCGACTATCGACTATCGACTATCGACTATCGACTATCGACTATCGACTATCGACTATCGACTATCGACTATCGACTATCGACTATCGACTATCGACTATCGACTATCGACTATCGACTATCGACTATCGACTATCGACTATCGACTATCGACTATCGACTATCGACTATCGACTATCGACTATCGACTATCGACTATCGACTATCGACTATCGACTATCGACTATCGACTATCGACTATCGACTATCGACTATCGACTATCGACTATCGACTATCGACTATCGACTATCGACTATCGACTATCGACTATCGACTATCGACTATCGACTATCGACTATCGACTATCGACTATCGACTATCGACTATCGACTATCGACTATCGACTATCGACTATCGACTATCGACTATCGACTATCGACTATCGACTATCGACTATCGACTATCGACTATCGACTATCGACTATCGACTATCGACTATCGACTATCGACTATCGACTATCGACTATCGACTATCGACTATCGACTATCGACTATCGACTATCGACTATCGACTATCGACTATCGACTATCGACTATCGACTATCGACTATCGACTATCGACTATCGACTATCGACTATCGACTATCGACTATCGACTATCGACTATCGACTATCGACTATCGACTATCGACTATCGACTATCGACTATCGACTATCGACTATCGACTATCGACTATCGACTATCGACTATCGACTATCGACTATCGACTATCGACTATCGACTATCGACTATCAACTCGACTATCGACTCGACTATCGACTCGACTATCGACTCGACTATCGACTCGACTATCGACTCGACTATCGACTCGACTATCGATTCGACTATCGACTATCGACTCGACTATCGACTCGACTATCGACTATCGACTATCGACTATCGACTATCGACTATCGACTATCGACTATCGACTATCGACTATCGACTATCGACTATCGACTATCGACTATCGACTATCGACTATCGACTATCGACTATCGACTATCGACTATCGACTATCGACTATCGACTATCGACTATCGACTATCGACTATCGACTATCGACTATCGACTATCGACTATCGACTATCGACTATCGACTATCGACTATCGACTATCGACTATCGACTATCGACTATCGACTATCGACTATCGACTATCGACTATCGACTATCGACTATCGACTATCGACTATCGACTCGACTATCGACTCGACTATCGACTCGACTATCGACTCGACTATCGACTCGACTATCGACTCGACTATCGATTCGACTATCGACTATCGACTCGACTATCGACTCGACTATCGACTCGACTATCGACTCGACTATCGACTCGACTCGACTATCGACTCGACTCGACTATCGACTCGACTCGACTATCGACTCGACTATCGACTCGACTCGACTATCGACTCGACTATCGATTCGACTATCGACTATCGACTCGACTATCGACTCGACTATCGACTCGACTATCGACTCGACTCGACTATCGACTATCGACTATCGACTATCGACTATCGACTATCGACTATCGACTATCGACTATCGACTATCGACTATCGACTATCGACTATCGACTATCGACTATCGACTATCGACTATCGACTATCGACTATCGACTATCGACTATCGACTATCGACTATCGACTATCGACTATCGACTATCGACTATCGACTATCGACTATCGACTATCGACTATCGACTATCGACTATCGACTATCGACTATCGACTATCGACTATCGACTATCGACTATCGACTATCGACTATCGACTATCGACTATCGACTATCGACTATCGACCATCGACCATCGACCATCGACCATCGACCATCGACCATCGACCATCGACCATCGACCATCGACCATCGACCATCGACCATCGACCATCGACCATCGACCATCGACCATCGACCATCGACTATCGACTATCGACTATCGACTATCGACTATCGACTATCGACTATCGACTATCGACTATCGACTATCGACTATCGACTATCGACTATCGACTATCGACTATCGACTATCGACTATCGACTATCGACTATCGACTATCGACTATCGACTATCGACTATCGACTATCGACTATCGACTATCGACTATCGACTATCGACTATCGACTATCGACTATCGACTATCGACTATCGACTCGACTATCGACTCGACTATCGACTCGACTATCGACTCGACTATCGACTCGACTATCGACTCGACTATCGATTCGACTATCGACTATCGACACTATCGATTCGACTATCGACTATCGACTCGACTATCGACTCGACTATCGACTCGACTATCGACTCGACTATCGACTCGACTCGACTATCGACTCGACTCGACTATCGACTCGACTCGACTATCGACTCGACTATCGACTATCGACTATCGACTATCGACTATCGACTATCGACTATCGACTATCGACTATCGACTATCGACTATCGACTATCGACTATCGACTATCGACTATCGACTATCGACTATCGACTATCGACTCGACTATCGACTCGACTATCGACTCGACTATCGACTCGACTATCGACTCGACTATCGACTCGACTATCGATTCGACTATCGACTATCGACTCGACTATCGACTCGACTATCGACTCGACTATCGACTCGACTATCGACTCGACTCGACTATCGACTCGACTCGACTATCGACTCGACTCGACTATCGACTCGACTATCGACTCGACTCGACTATCGACTCGACTATCGATTCGACTATCGACTATCGACTCGACTATCGACTCGACTATCGACTCGACTATCGACTCGACTCGACTATCGACTATCGACTATCGACTATCGACTATCGACTATCGACTATCGACTATCGACTATCGACTATCGACTATCGACTATCGACTATCGACTATCGACTATCGACTATCGACTATCGACTATCGACTATCGACTATCGACTATCGACTATCGACTATCGACTATCGACTATCGACTATCGACTATCGACTTTCGACTATCGACTATCGACTATCGACTATCGACTATCGACTATCGACTATCGACTATCGACTATCGACTATCGACTATCGACTATCGACTATCGACTATCGACTATCGACTATCGACTATCGACTATCGACCATCGACCATCGACCATCGACCATCGACCATCGACCATCGACCATCGACCATCGACCATCGACCATCGACCATCGACCATCGACCATCGACCATCGACCATCGACCATCGACCATCGACTATCGACTATCGACTATCGACTATCGACTATCGACTATCGACTATCGACTATCGACTATCGACTATCGACTATCGACTATCGACTATCGACTATCGACTATCGACTATCGACTAGCGACTATCGACTATCGACTATCGACTATCGACTATCGACTATCGACTCGACTATCGACTCGACTATCGACTCGACTATCGACTCGACTATCGACTCGACTATCGACTCGACTATCGACTCGACTATCGATTCGACTATCGACTATCGACTCGACTATCGACTCGACTATCGACTCGACTATCGACTATCGACTATCGACTATCGACTATCGACTATCGACTATCGACTATCGACTATCGACTATCGACTATCGACTATCGACTATCGACTATCGACTATCGACTATCGACTATCGACTATCGACTATCGACTATCGACTATCGACTATCGACTATCGACTATCGACTATCGACTATCGACTATCGACTATCGACTATCGACTATCGACTATCGACTATCGACTATCGACTATCGACTATCGACTATCGACTATCGACTATCGACTATCGACTATCGACTATCGACTATCGACTATCGACTATCGACTATCGACTATCGACTATCGACTATCGACTCGACTATCGACTCGACTATCGACTCGACTATCGACTCGACTATCGACTCGACTATCGACTCGACTATCGACTCGACTATCGACTATCGACTATCGACTATCGACTATCGACTATCGACTATCGACTATCGACTATCGACTATCGACTATCGACTATCGACTATCGACTATCGACTATCGACTATCGACTATCGACTATCGACTATCGACTATCGACTATCGACTATCGACTATCGACTATCGACTACCGACTATCGACTATCGACTATCGACTCGACTATCGACTCGACTCGACTATCGACTCGAATCGACTATCGACTCGACTATCGACTCGACTATCGACTCGACTATCGACTCAACTATCGACTCGACTATCGACTCGACTATCGATTCGACTATCGACTATCGACTCGACTATCGACTCGACTATCGACTCGACTATCGACTCGACTCGACTATCGACTCGACTATCGACTCGACTCGACTATCGACTCGACTCGACTATCGACTCGACTCGACTTTAGACTCGACTATCGACTCGACTATCGACTCGACTCGACTATCGACTCGACTCGACTCGACTATCGACTCGACTATCGACTCGACTATCGACTCGACTATCGACTCGACTCGACTATCGACTCGACTATCGACTCCACTCGACTATCGACTCGACTCGACTATCGACTCGACTATCGACTCGACTCGACTATCGACTCGACTATCGACTCGACTATCGACTCGACTATCGACTCGACTCGACTATCGACTCGACTATCGACTCGACTCGACTCGACTATCGACTCGACTATCGACTCGACTCGACTATCGACTCGACTCGACTATCGACTCGACTCGACTATCGACTCGACTATCGACTCGACTATCGACTCGACTCCACTATCGACTCGACTATCGACTCGACTCGACTATCGACTCGACTATCGACTCGACTATCGACTCGACTATCGACTCGACTCGACTATCGACTCGACTCGACTATCGACTCGACTATCGACTCGACTCGACTATCGACTCGACTATCGACTCGACTATCGACTCAACTCGACTACCGACTCGACTCGACTATCGACTCGACTCGACTATCGACTCGACTCGACTATCGACTCGACTCGACTATCGACTCGACTATCGACTCGACTCGACTATCGACTCGACTATCGACTCTACTCGACTATCGACTCGACTCGACTATCGACTCGACTATCGACTCGACTCGACTATCGACTCGACTATCGACTCGACTCGACTATCGACTCGACTATCGACTCGACTATCGACTCGACTATCGACTCGACTATCGACTCGACTATCGACTCGACTATCGACTCGACTATCGACTCGACTATCGACTCGACTATCGACTCGACTATCGACTCGACTATCGACTCGACTATCGACTCGACTATCGACTCGACTATCGATTCGACTATCGACTATCGACTCGACTATCGACTCGACTATCGACTATCCACTATCGACTATCGACTATCGACTATCGACTATCGACTATCGACTATCGACTATCGACTATCGACTATCGACTATCGACTATCGACTCGACTATCGACTATCGACTATCGACTCTCGACTATCGACTATCGACTATCGACTATCGACTATCGACTATCGACTATCGACTATCGACTATCGACTATCGACTATCGACTATCGACTATCGACTATCGACTATCGACTATCGACTATCGACTATCGACTATCGACTATCGACTATCGACTATCGACTATCGACTATCGACTATCGACTATCGACTATCGACTATCGACTATCGACTATCGACTATCGACTATCGACTATCGACTATCGACTATCGACTATCGACTATCGACTATCGACTATCGACTATCGACTATCGACTATCGACTATCGACTATCGACTATCGACTCGACTATCGACTCGACTATCGACTCGACTATCGACTCGACTATCGACTCGACTATCGATTCGACTATCGACTATCGACTCGACTATCGACTCGACTATCGACTCGACTATCGACTCGACTATCGACTCGACTATCGACTATCGACTATCGACTATCGACTATCGAATATCGACTATCGACAATCGACTATCGACTATCGACTATCGACTATCGACTATCGACTATCGACTATCGACTATCGACTATCGACTATCGACTATCGACTATCGACTATCGACTATCGACTATCGACTACCGACTATCGACTATCGACTATCGACTCGACTCGACTATCGACTCGACTCGACTATCGACTCGACTCGACTATCGACTCGACTATCGACTCGACTATCGACTCGACTATCGACTCAACTATCGACTCGACTATCGACTCGACTATCGATTCGACTATCGACTATCGACTCGACTATCGACTCGACTATCGACTCGACTATCGACTCGACTCGACTATCGACTCGACTATCGACTCGACTCGACTATCGACTCGACTCGACTATCGACTCGACTCGACTATCGACTCGACTCGACTATAGACTCGACTATCGACTCGACTATCGACTCGACTCGACTATCGACTCGACTCGACTCGACTATCGACTCGACTATCGACTCGACTATCGACTCGACTATCGACTCGACTATCGACTCGACTCGACTATCGACTCGACTCGACTATCGACTCGACTATCGACTCGACTATCGACTCGACTATCGACTCGACTATCGACTCGACTATCGACTCGACTATCGACTCGACTATCGACTCGACTATCGACTCGACTATCGACTCGACTATCGACTCGACTATCGACTCGACTATCGACTCGACTATCGACTCGACTATCGACTCGACTATCGACTCGACTATCGATTCGACTATCGACTAACGACTCGACTATCGACTCGACTATCGACTATCCACTATCGACTACCGACTATCGACTATCGACTATCGACTATCGACTATCGACTATCGACTATCGACTCGACTCGACTATCGACTCGACTCGACTATCGACTCGACTATCGACTCGACTCGACTATCGACTCGACTATCGACTCGACTATCGACTCGACTCGACTATCGACTCGACTCGACTATCGACTCGACTCGACTATCGACTCGACTCGACTATCGACTCGACTCGACTATCGACTCGACTCGACTATCGACTCGACTCGACTATCGACTCGACTCGACTATCGACTCGACTCGACTATCGACTCGACTCGACTATCGACTCGACTATCGACTCGACTATCGACTCTACTCGACTATCGACTCGACTCGACTATCGACTCGACTATCGACTCGACTCGACTATCGACTCGACTATCGACTCGACTATCGACTCGACTATCGACTCGACTATCGACTCGACTATCGACTCGACTATCGACTCGACTATCGACTCGACTATCGACTCGACTATCGACTCGACTATCGACTCGACTATCGACTCGACTATCGACTCGACTATCGATTCGACTATCGACTATCGACTCGACTATCGACTCGACTATCGACTCGACTATCGACTCGACTCGACTATCGACTCGACTATCGACTCTACTCGACTATCGACTCGACTCGACTATCGACTCGACTCGACTATCGACTCGACTATCGACTCGACTATCGACTCGACTATCGACTCGACTATCGACTCGACTATCGACTCGACTATCGACTCGACTATCGACTCGACTATCGACTCGACTATCGACTCGACTATCGATTCGACTATCGACTATCGACTCGACTATCGACTCGACTATCGACTATCCACTATCGACTACCGACTATCGACTATCGACTATCGACTATCGACTATCGACTATCGACTATCGACTCGACTCGACTATCGACTCGACTCGACTATCGACTCGACTATCGACTCGACTCGACTATCGACTCGACTATCGACTCGACTATCGACTCGACTCGACTATCGACTCGACTCGACTATCGACTCGACTCGACTATCGACTCGACTCGACTATCGACTCGACTCGACTATCGACTCGACTCGACTATCGACTCGACTCGACTATCGACTCGACTCGACTATCGACTCGACTCGACTATCGACTCGACTCGACTATCGACTCGACTATCGACTCGACTATCGACTCTACTCGACTATCGACTCGACTCGACTATCGACTCGACTATCGACTCGACTCGACTATCGACTCGACTATCGACTCGACTATCGACTCGACTATCGACTCGACTATCGACTCGACTATCGACTCGACTATCGACTCGACTATCGACTCGACTATCGACTCGACTATCGACTCGACTATCGACTCGACTATCGACTCGACTATCGACTCGACTATCGACTCGACTATCGATTCGACTATCGACTATCGACTCGACTATCGACTCGACTATCGACTCGACTATCGACTCGACTCGACTATCGACTCGACTATCGACTCTACTCGACTATCGACTCGACTCGACTATCGACTCGACTCGACTATCGACTCGACTATCGACTCGACTATCGACTCGACTATCGACTCGACTATCGACTCGACTATCGACTATCGACTATCGACTATCGACTATCGACTATCGACTATCGACTATCGACTATCGACTATCGACTATCGACTATCGACTATCGACTATCGACTATCGACTATCGACTATCGACTATCGACTATCGACTATCGACTATCGACTATCGACTATCGACTACCGACTATCGACTATCGACTATCGACTCGACTCGACTATCGACTCGACTCGACTATCGACTCGACTCGACTATCGACTCGACTATCGACTCGACTATCGACTCGACTATCGACTCAACTATCGACTCGACTATCGACTCGACTATCGATTCGACTATCGACTATCGACTCGACTATCGACTCGACTATCGACTCGACTATCGACTCGACTCGACTATCGACTCGACTATCGACTCGACTCGACTATCGACTCGACTCGACTATCGACTCGACTCGACTATCGACTCGACTCGACTATAGACTCGACTATCGACTCGACTATCGACTCGACTCGACTATCGACTCGACTCGACTCGACTATCGACTCGACTATCGACTCGACTATCGACTCGACTATCGACTCGACTATCGACTCGACTCGACTATCGACTCGACTCGACTATCGACTCGACTATCGACTCGACTATCGACTCGACTATCGACTCGACTATCGACTCGACTATCGACTCGACTATCGACTCGACTATCGACTCGACTATCGACTCGACTATCGACTCGACTATCGACTCGACTATCGACTCGACTATCGACTCGACTATCGACTCGACTATCGACTCGACTATCGACTCGACTATCGATTCGACTATCGACTATCGACTCGACTATCGACTCGACTATCGACTATCCACTATCGACTACCGACTATCGACTATCGACTATCGACTATCGACTATCGACTATCGACTATCGACTCGACTCGACTATCGACTCGACTCGACTATCGACTCGACTATCGACTCGACTCGACTATCGACTCGACTATCGACTCGACTATCGACTCGACTCGACTATCGACTCGACTCGACTATCGACTCGACTCGACTATCGACTCGACTCGACTATCGACTCGACTCGACTATCGACTCGACTCGACTATCGACTCGACTCGACTATCGACTCGACTCGACTATCGACTCGACTCGACTATCGACTCGACTATCGACTCGACTATCGACTCTACTCGACTATCGACTCGACTCGACTATCGACTCGACTATCGACTCGACTCGACTATCGACTCGACTATCGACTCGACTATCGACTCGACTATCGACTCGACTATCGACTCGACTATCGACTCGACTATCGACTCGACTATCGACTCGACTATCGACTCGACTATCGACTCGCCTATCGACTCGACTATCGACTCGACTATCGACTCGACTATCGATTCGACTATCGACTATCGACTCGACTATCGACTCGACTATCGACTCGACTATCGACTCGACTCGACTATCGACTCGACTATCGACTCTACTCGACTATCGACTCGACTCGACTATCGACTCGACTCGACTATCGACTCGACTATCGACTCGACTATCGACTCGACTATCGACTCGACTATCGACTCGACTATCGACTCGACTATCGACTCGACTATCGACTCGACTATCGACTCGACTATCGACTCGACTATCGACTCGACTATCGACTCGACTATCGACTCGACTATCGACTCGACTATCGACTCGACTATCGATTCGACTATCGACTATCGACTCGACTATCGACTCGACTATCGACTATCCACTATCGACTACCGACTATCGACTATCGACTATCGACTATCGACTATCGACTATCGACTATCGACTATCGACTATCGACTATCGACTATCGACTATCGACTATCGACTATCGACTATCGACTATCGACTATCGACTATCGACTATCGACTATCGACTATCGACTATCGACTATCGACTATCGACTATCGACTATCGACTATCGACTATCGACTATCGACTATCGACTATCGACTATCGACTATCGACTATCGACTATCGACTATCGACTATCGACTATCGACTATCGACTATCGACTATCGACTATCGACTATCGACTATCGACTATCGACTATCGACTATCGACTATCGACTATCGACTATCGACTATCGACTATCGACTATCGACTATCGACTATCGACTATCGACTATCGACTATCGACTATCGACTATCGACTATCGACTATCGACTATCGACTATCGACTATCGACTATCGACTATCGACTATCGACTATCGACTATCGACTATCGACTATCGACTATCGACTATCGACTATCGACTATCGACTATCGACTATCGACTATCGACTATCGACTATCGACTATCGACTATCGACTATCGACTATCGACTATCGACTATCGACTATCGACTATCGACTATCGACTATCGACTATCGACTATCGACTATCGACTATCGACTGTCGACTGTCGACTGTCGACTGTCGACTATCGACTATCGACTACCGACTACCGACTATCGACTATCGACTATCGACTATCGACTATCGACTATCGACTATCGACTATCGACTATCGACTATCGACTATCGACTATCGACTATCGACTATCGACTATCGACTATCGACTATCGACTATCGACTATCGACTATCGACTATCGACTATCGACTATCGACTATCGACTATCGACTCGACTATCGACTCGACTATCGACTCGACTATCGACTCGACTATCGACTCGACTATCGACTCGACTATCGACTCGACTATCGATTCGACTATCGACTATCGACTCGACTATCGACTCGACTATCGACTCGACTATCGACTCGACTATCGACTCGACTCGACTATCGACTCGACTCGACTATCGACTATCGACTATCGACTATCGACTATCGACTATCGACTATCGACTATCGACTATCGACTATCGACTATCGACTATCGACTATCGACTATCGACTATCGACTATCGACTATCGACTATCGACTATCGACTATCGACTATCGACTATCGACTATCGACTATCGACTATCGACTATCGACTATCGACTATCGACTATCGACTATCGACTATCGACTATCGACTATCGACTATCGACTATCGACTATCGACTATCGACTATCGACTATCGACTCGACTCGACTATCGACTCGACTATCGACTCGACTCGACTATCGACTCGACTCGACTATCGACTATCGACTATCGACTATCGACTATCGACTATCGACTATCGACTATCGACTATCGACTATCGACTATCGACTATCGACTATCGACTATCGACTATCGACTATCGACTATCGACTATCGACTATCGACTATCGACTATCGACTATCGACTATCGACTGTCGACTATCGACTATCGACTATCGACTATCGACTATCGACTATCGACTATCGACTATCGACTATCGACTATCGACTATCGACTATCGACTATCGACTATCGACTATCGACTATCGACTATCGACTATCGACTATCGACTATCGACTATCGACTATCGACTATCGACTATCGACTATCGACTATCGACTATCGACTATCGACTATCGACTATCGACTATCGACTATCGACTATCGACTATCGACTATCGACTATCGACTATCGACTATCGACTATCGACTATCGACTATCGACTATCGACTATCGACTATCGACTATCGACTATCGACTATCGACTATCGACTATCGACTATCGACTATCGACTATCGACTATCGACTATCGACTATCGACTATCGACTATCGACTATCGACTATCGACTATCGACTATCGACTATCGACTATCGACTATCGACTATCGACTATCGACTATCGACTATCGACTATCGACTATCGACTATCGACTATCTACTATCGACTCGACTATCGACTCGACTATCGACTCGACTATCGACTCGACTATCGACTCGACTATCGATTCGACTATCGACTATCGACTCGACTATCGACTATCGACTATCGACTATCGACTATCGACTATCGACTATCGACTATCGACTATCGACTATCGACTATCGACTATCGACTATCGACTATCGACTATCGACTATCGACTATCGACTATCGACTATCGACTATCGACTATCGACTATCGACTATCGACTATCGACTATCGACTATCGACTATCGACTATCGACTATCGACTATCGACTATCGACTATCGACTATCGACTATCGACTATCGACTATCGACTATCGACTATCGACTATCGACTATCGACTATCGACTATCGACTATCGACTATCGACTATCGACTATCGACTATCGACTATCGACTATCGACTATCGACTATCGACTATCGACTATCGACTATCGACTATCGACTCGACTATCGACTCGACTATCGACTCGACTATCGACTCGACTATCGACTCGACTATCGACTCGACTATCGATTCGACTATCGACTATCGACTCGACTATCGACTCGACTATCGACTCGACTATCGACTCGACTCGACTATCGACTCGACTCGACTATCGACTCGACTCGACTATCGACTCGACTATCGACTCGACTCGACTATCGACTCGACTATCGATTCGACTATCGACTATCGACTCGACTATCGACTCGACTATCGACTCGACTATCGACTCGACTCGACTATCGACTATCGACTATCGACTATCGACTATCGACTATCGACTATCGACTATCGACTATCGACTATCGACTATCGACTATCGACTATCGACTATCGACTATCGACTATCGACTATCGACTATCGACTATCGACTATCGACTATCGACTATCGACTATCGACTATCGACTATCGACTATCGACTATCGACTATCGACTATCGACTATCGACTATCGACTATCGACTATCGACTATCGACTATCGACTATCGACTATCGACTATCGACTATCGACTATCGACTATCGACTATCGACTATCGACTATCGACTATCGACTCGACTATCGACTCGACTATCGACTCGACTATCGACTCGACTATCGACTCGACTATCGACTCGACTATCGACTCGACTATCGATTCGACTATCGACTATCGACTCGACTATCGACTCGACTATCGACTATCGACTATCGACTATCGACTATCGACTATCGACTATCGACTATCGACTATCGACTATCGACTATCGACTATCGACTATCGACTATCGACTATCGACTATCGACTATCGACTATCGACTATCGACTATCGACTATCGACTATCGACTATCGACTATCGACTATCGACTATCGACTATCGACTATCGACTATCGACTATCGACTATCGACTATCGACTATCGACTATCGACTATCGACTATCGACTATCGACTATCGACTATCGACTATCGACTATCGACTATCGACTATCGACTATCGACTATCGACTATCGACTATCGACTATCGACTATCGACTATCGACTCGACTATCGACTCGACTATCGACTCGACTATCGACTCGACTATCGACTCGACTATCGACTCGACTATCGATTCGACTATCGACTATCGACTCGACTATCGACTCGACTATCGACTCGACTATCGACTCGACTATCGACTATCGACTATCGACTATCGACTATCGACTATCGACTATCGACTATCGACTATCGACTATCGACTATCGACTATCGACTATCGACTATCGACTATCGACTATCGACTATCGACTATCGACTATCGACTATCGACTACCGACTATCGACTATCGACTATCGACTCGACTATCGACTCGACTCGACTATCGACTCGACTCGACTATCGACTCGACTATCGACTCGACTATCGATTCGACTATCGACTATCGACTCGACTATCGACTCGACTATCGACTCGACTATCGACTCGACTCGACTATCGACTCGACTATCGACTCGACTCGACTATCGACTCGACTATCGACTCGACTCGACTATCGACTCGACTCGACTATAGACTCGACTATCGACTCGACTATCGACTCGACTCGACTATCGACTCGACTCGACTCGACTATCGACTCGACTATCGACTCGACTATCGACTCGACTATCGACTCGACTATCGACTCGACTATCGACTCGACTATCGACTCGACTATCGACTCGACTATCGACTCGACTATCGATTCGACTATCGACTATCGACTCGACTATCGACTCGACTATCGACTCGACTATCGACTCGACTATCGACTCGACTATCGACTCGACTCGACTATCGACTCGACTATCGACTCGACTCGACTATCGACTCGACTATCGACTCGACTCGACTATCGACTCGACTATCGACTCGACTCGACTATCGACTCGACTATCGACTCGACTCGACTCGACTATCGACTCGACTATCGACTCGACTCGACTATCGACTCGACTATCGACTCGACTATCGACTCGACTCCACTATCGACTCGACTATCGACTCGACTCGACTATCGACTCGACTCGACTATCGACTCGACTATCGACTCGACTATCGACTATCGACTATCGACTATCGACTATCGACTATCGACTATCGACTATCGACTATCGACTATCGACTATCGACTATCGACTATCGACTATCGACTATCGACTATCGACTATCGACTATCGACTATCGACTATCGACTATCGACTATCGACTATCGACTATCGACTATCGACTATCGACTATCGACTATCGACTATCGACTATCGACTATCGACTATCGACTATCGACTATCGACTATCGACTATCGACTATCGACTATCGACTATCGACTATCGACTATCGACTATCGACTATCGACTATCGACTATCGACTATCGACTATCGACTATCGACTATCGACTATCGACTATCGACTATCGACTATCGACTATCGACTATCGACTATCGACTATCGACTATCGACTATCGACTATCGACTATCGACTATCGACTATCGACTATCGACTATCGACTATCGACTATCGACTATCGACTATCGACTATCGACTATCGACTATCGACTATCGACTATCGACTATCGACTATCGACTATCGACTATCGACTATCGACTATCGACTATCGACTATCGACTATCGACTATCGACTATCGACTATCGACTATCGACTATCGACTATCGACTATCGACTATCGACTATCGACTATCGACTATCGACTATCGACTATCGACTATCGACTATCGACTATCGACTATCGACTATCGACTATCGACTATCGACTATCGACTATCGACTATCGACTATCGACTATCGACTATCGACTATCGACTATCGACTATCGACTATCGACTATCGACTATCGACTATCGACTATCGACTATCGACTATCGACTATCGACTATCGACTATCGACTATCGACTATCGACTATCGACTATCGACTATCGACTATCGACTATCGACTATCGACTATCGACTATCGACTATCGACTATCGACTATCGACTATCGACTATCGACTATCGACTATCGACTATCGACTATCGACTATCGACTATCGACTATCGACTATCGACTATCGACTATCGACTATCGACTATCGACTATCGACTATCGACTATCGACTATCGACTATCGACTATCGACTATCGACTATCGACTATCGACTATCGACTATCGACTATCGACTATCGACTATCGACTATCGACTATCGACTATCGACTATCGACTATCGACTATCGACTATCGACTATCGACTATCGACTATCGACTATCGACTATCGACTATCGACTATCGACTATCGACTATCGACTATCGACTATCGACTATCGACTATCGACTATCGACTCGACTATCGACTCGACTATCGACTCGACTATCGACTCGACTATCGACTCGACTATCGACTCGACTATCGACTATCGACTCGACTATCGACTCGACTATCGACTATCGACTATCGACTATCGACTATCGACTATCGACTATCGACTATCGACTATCGACTATCGACTATCGACTATCGACTATCGACTATCGACTATCGACTATCGACTATCGACTATCGACTATCGACTATCGACTATCGACTATCGACTATCGACTATCGACTATCGACTATCGACTATCGACTATCGACTATCGACTATCGACTATCGACTATCGACTATCGACTATCGACTATCGACTATCGACTATCGACTATCGACTATCGACTATCGACTATCGACTATCGACTATCGACTATCGACTCGACTATCGACTCGACTATCGACTCGACTATCGACTCGACTATCGACTCGACTATCGACTCGACTATCGATTCGACTATCGACTATCGACTCGACTATCGACTCGACTATCGACTCGACTATCGACTCGACTATCGACTCGACTCGACTATCGACTCGACTCGACTATCGACTCGACTCGACTATCGACTCGACTATCGACTCGACTCGACTATCGACTCGACTATCGATTCGACTATCGACTATCGACTCGACTATCGACTCGACTATCGACTCGACTATCGACTCGACTCGACTATCGACTATCGACTATCGACTATCGACTATCGACTATCGACTATCGACTATCGACTATCGACTATCGACTATCGACTATCGACTATCGACTATCGACTATCGACTATCGACTATCGACTATCGACTATCGACTATCGACTATCGACTATCGACTATCGACTATCGACTATCGACTATCGACTATCGACTATCGACTATCGACTATCGACTATCGACTATCGACTATCGACTATCGACTATCGACTATCGACTATCGACTATCGACTATCGACTATCGACTCGACTATCGACTCGACTATCGACTCGACTATCGACTCGACTATCGACTCGACTATCGACTCGACTATCGACTCGACTATCGATTCGACTATCGACTATCGACTCGACTATCGACTCGACTATCGACTCGACTATCGACTATCGACTATCGACTATCGACTATCGACTATCGACTATCGACTATCGACTATCGACTATCGACTATCGACTATCGACTATCGACTATCGACTATCGACTATCGACTATCGACTATCGACTATCGACTATCGACTATCGACTATCGACTATCGACTATCGACTATCGACTATCGACTATCGACTATCGACTATCGACTATCGACTATCGACTATCGACTATCGACTATCGACTATCGACTATCGACTATCGACTATCGACTATCGACTATCGACTATCGACTATCGACTATCGACTATCGACTATCGACTATCGACTACCGACTATCGACTATCGACTATCGACTCGACTATCGACTCGACTCGACTATCGACTCGACTCGACTATCGACTCGACTATCGACTCGACTATCGATTCGACTATCGACTATCGACTCGACTATCGACTCGACTATCGACTCGACTATCGACTCGACTCGACTATCGACTCGACTATCGACTCGACTCGACTATCGACTCGACTATCGACTCGACTCGACTATCGACTCGACTCGACTATAGACTCGACTATCGACTCGACTATCGACTCGACTCGACTATCGACTCGACTCGACTCGACTATCGACTCGACTATCGACTCGACTATCGACTCGACTATCGACTCGACTATCGACTCGACTATCGACTCGACTATCGACTCGACTATCGACTCGACTATCGACTCGACTATCGATTCGACTATCGACTATCGACTCGACTATCGACTCGACTATCGACTCGACTATCGACTCGACTATCGACTCGACTATCGACTCGACTCGACTATCGACTCGACTATCGACTCGACTCGACTATCGACTCGACTCGACTATCGACTCGACTATCGACTCGACTCGACTATCGACTCGACTATCGACTCGACTCGACTATCGACTCGACTATCGACTCGACTCGACTCGACTATCGACTCGACTATCGACTCGACTCGACTATCGACTCGACTATCGACTCGACTATCGACTCGACTCCACTATCGACTCGACTATCGACTCGACTCGACTATCGACTCGACTCGACTATCGACTCGACTATCGACTCGACTATCGACTATCGACTATCGACTATCGACTATCGACTATCGACTATCGACTATCGACTATCGACTATCGACTATCGACTATCGACTATCGACTATCGACTATCGACTATCGACTATCGACTATCGACTATCGACTATCGACTATCGACTATCGACTATCGACTATCGACTATCGACTATCGACTATCGACTATCGACTATCGACTATCGACTATCGACTATCGACTATCGACTATCGACTATCGACTATCGACTATCGACTATCGACTATCGACTATCGACTATCGACTATCGACTATCGACTATCGACTATCGACTATCGACTATCGACTATCGACTATCGACTATCGACTATCGACTATCGACTATCGACTATCGACTATCGACTATCGACTATCGACTATCGACTATCGACTATCGACTATCGACTATCGACTATCGACTATCGACTATCGACTATCGACTATCGACTATCGACTATCGACTATCGACTATCGACTATCGACTATCGACTATCGACTATCGACTATCGACTATCGACTATCGACTATCGACTATCGACTATCGACTATCGACTATCGACTATCGACTATCGACTATCGACTATCGACTATCGACTATCGACTATCGACTATCGACTATCGACTATCGACTATCGACTATCGACTATCGACTATCGACTATCGACTATCGACTATCGACTATCGACTATCGACTATCGACTATCGACTATCGACTATCGACTATCGACTATCGACTATCGACTATCGACTATCGACTATCGACTATCGACTATCGACTATCGACTATCGACTATCGACTATCGACTATCGACTATCGACTATCGACTATCGACTATCGACTATCGACTATCGACTATCGACTATCGACTATCGACTATCGACTATCGACTATCGACTATCGACTATCGACTATCGACTATCGACTATCGACTATCGACTATCGACTATCGACTATCGACTATCGACTATCGACTATCGACTATCGACTATCGACTATCGACTATCGACTATCGACTCGACTATCGACTCGACTATCGACTCGACTATCGACTCGACTATCGACTCGACTATCGATTCGACTATCGACTATCGACTCGACTATCGACTCGACTATCGACTATCGACTATCGACTATCGACTATCGACTATCGACTATCGACTATCGACTATCGACTATCGACTATCGACTATCGACTATCGACTATCGACTATCGACTATCGACTATCGACTATCGACTATCGACTATCGACTATCGACTATCGACTATCGACTATCGACTATCGACTATCGACTATCGACTATCGACTATCGACTATCGACTATCGACTATCGACTATCGACTATCGACTATCGACTATCGACTATCGACTATCGACTATCGACTATCGACTATCGACTATCGACTATCGACTATCGACTATCGACTATCGACTATCGACTATCGACTCGACTATCGACTCGACTATCGACTCGACTATCGACTCGACTATCGACTCGACTATCGACTCGACTATCGATTCGACTATCGACTATCGACTCGACTATCGACTCGACTATCGACTCGACTATCGACTCGACTATCGACTCGACTCGACTATCGACTCGACTCGACTATCGACTCGACTCGACTATCGACTCGACTATCGACTCGACTCGACTATCGACTCGACTATCGATTCGACTATCGACTATCGACTCGACTATCGACTCGACTATCGACTCGACTATCGACTCGACTCGACTATCGACTATCGACTATCGACTATCGACTATTGACTATCGACTATCGACTATCGACTATCGACTATCGACTATCGACTATCGACTATCGACTATCGACTATCGACTATCGACTATCGACTATCGACTATCGACTATCGACTATCGACTATCGACTATCGACTATCGACTATCGACTATCGACTATCGACTATCGACTATCGACTATCGACTATCGACTATCGACTATCGACTATCGACTCGACTATCGACTCGACTATCGACTCGACTATCGACTCGACTATCGACTCGACTATCGACTCGACTATCGACTCGACTATCGACTCGACTATCGATTCGACTATCGACTATCGACTCGACTATCGACTCGACTATCGACTCGACTATCGACTATCGACTATCGACTATCGACTATCGACTATCGACTATCGACTATCGACTATCGACTATCGACTATCGACTATCGACTATCGACTATCGACTATCGACTATCGACTATCGACTATCGACTATCGACTATCGACTATCGACTATCGACTATCGACTATCGACTATCGACTATCGACTATCGACTATCGACTATCGACTATCGACTATCGACTATCGACTATCGACTATCGACTATCGACTATCGACTATCGACTATCGACTATCGACTATCGACTATCGACTATCGACTATCGACTATCGACTATCGACTATCGACTATCGACTATCGACTATCGACTATCGACTATCGACTATCGACTATCGACTATCGACTATCGACTATCGACTATCGACTATCGACTATCGACTATCGACTATCGACTCGACTATCGACTCGACTATCGACTCGACTATCGACTCGACTATCGACTCGACTATCGACTCGACTATCGACTCGACTATCGACTATCGACTATCGACTATCGACTATCGACTATCGACTATCGACTATCGACTATCGACTATCGACTATCGACTATCGACTATCGACTATCGACTATCGACTATCGACTATCGACTATCGACTATCGACTATCGACTATCGACTATCGACTATCGACTACCGACTATCGACTATCGACTATCGACTCGACTATCGACTCGACTCGACTATCGACTCGACTCGACTATCGACTCGACTATCGACTCGACTATCGACTCGACTATCGACTCAACTATCGACTCGACTATCGACTCGACTATCGATTCGACTATCGACTATCGACTCGACTATCGACTCGACTATCGACTCGACTATCGACTCGACTCGACTATCGACTCGACTATCGACTCGACTCGACTATCGACTCGACTCGACTATCGACTCGACTCGACTATAGACTCGACTATCGACTCGACTATCGACTCGACTCGACTATCGACTCGACTCGACTCGACTATCGACTCGACTATCGACTCGACTATCGACTCGACTATCGACTCGACTATCGACTCGACTATCGACTCGACTATCGACTCGACTATCGACTCGACTATCGACTCGACTATCGACTCGACTATCGACTCGACTATCGACTCGACTATCGATTCGACTATCGACTATCGACTCGACTATCGACTCGACTATCGACTCGACTATCGACTCGACTATCGACTCGACTATCGACTCGACTATCGACTCGAATATCGACTCGACTCGACTATCGACTCGACTATCGACTCGACTCGACTATCGACTCGACTATCGACTCGACTCGACTATCGACTCGACTATCGACTCGACTCGACTCGACTATCGACTCGACTATCGACTCGACTCGACTATCGACTCGACTATCGACTCGACTATCGACTCGACTCCACTATCGACTCGACTATCGACTCGACTCGACTATCGACTCGACTCGACTATCGACTCGACTATCGACTCGACTATCGACTCGACTATCGACTCGACTATCGACTCGACTATCGACTCGACTATCGACTCGACTATCGACTCGACTCGACTATCGACTCGACTATCGACTCGACTCGACTATCGACTCGACTCGACTATCGACTCGACTCGACTATCGACTCGACTATCGACTCGACTCGACTATCGACTCGACTATCGACTCGACTCGACTCGACTATCGACTCGACTATCGACTCGACTCGACTATCGACTCGACTATCGACTCGACTATCGACTCGACTATCGACTCGACTCGACTATCGACTCGACTATCGACTCGACTCGACTATCGACTCGACTCGACTATCGACTCGACTATCGACTCGACTCGACTATCGACTCGACTATCGACTCGACTCGACTCGACTATCGACTCGACTATCGACTCGACTCGACTATCGACTCGACTATCGACTCGACTATCGACTATCGACTATCGACTATCGACTATCGACTATCGACTATCGACTATCGACTATCGACTATCGACTATCGACTATCGACTATCGACTATCGACTATCGACTATCGACTATCGACTATCGACTATCGACTCGACTATCGACTCGACTATCGACTCGACTATCGACTCGACTATCGACTCGACTATCGATTCGACTATCGACTATCGACTCGACTATCGACTCGACTATCGACTCGACTATCGACTCGACTATCGACTCGACTCGACTATCGACTCGACTCGACTATCGACTCGACTATCGACTCGACTCGACTATCGACTCGACTCGACTATCGACTCGACTATCGACTCGACTCGACTATCGACTCGACTATCGACTCGACTCGACTATCGACTCGACTATCGACTCGACTATCGACTCGACTCGACTATCGACTCGACTCGACTATCGACTCGACTATCGACTCGACTATCGATTCGACTATCGACTATCGACTCGACTATCGACTCGACTATCGACTATCCACTATCGACTATCGACTATCGACTATCGACTATCGACTATCGACTATCGACTATCGACTATCGACTATCGACTATCGACTATCGACTATCGACTATCGACTATCGACTATCGACTATCGACTCGACTATCGACTCTACTCGACTATCGACTCGACTCGACTATCGACTCGACTATCGACTCGACTATCGACTCGACTATCGACTCGACTATCGACTCGACTCGACTATCGACTCGACTATCGACTCGACTCGACTATCGACTCGACTCGACTATCGACTCGACTCGACTATCGACTCGACTATCGACTCGACTCGACTATCGACTCGACTATCGACTCGACTCGACTCGACTATCGACTCGACTATCGACTCGACTCGACTATCGACTCGACTATCGACTCGACTATCGACTCGACTATCGACTCGACTCGACTATCGACTCGACTATCGACTCGACTCGACTATCGACTCGACTCGACTATCGACTCGACTATCGACTCGACTATCGACTCGACTCCACTATCGACTCGACTATCGACTCGACTCGACTATCGACTCGACTATCGACTCGACTCGACTATCGACTCGACTATCGACTCGACTCGACTATCGACTCGACTATCGACTCGACTCGACTATCGACTCGACTCGACTATCGACTCGACTATCGACTCGACTATCGACTCGACTCGACTATCGACTCGACTCGACTATCGACTCGACTATCGACTCTACTCGACTATCGACTCGACTCGACTATCGACTCAACTATCGACTCGACTCGACTATCGACTCGACTATCGACTCGACTATCGACTCGACTATCGACTCGACTATCGACTCGACTATCGACTCGACTATCGACTCGACTATCGACTCGACTATCGACTCGACTATCGACTCGACTATCGACTCGACTATCGACTCGACTATCGACTCGACTATCGACTCGACTATCGACTCGACTATCGACTCGACTATCGATTCGACTATCGACTATCGACTCGACTATCGACTCGACTATCGACTATCCACTATCGACTATCGACTATCGACTCGACTATCGACTCGACTATCGACTATCCACTATCGACTATCGACTATCGACTATCGACTATCGACTATCGACTATCGACTATCGACTATCGACTATCGACTATCGACTATCGACTATCGACTATCGACTATCGACTATCGACTATCGACTATCGACTATCGACTATCGACTATCGACTATCGACTATCGACTATCGACTATCGACTATCGACTATCGACTATCGACTATCGACTATCGACTATCGACTATCGACTATCGACTATCGACTATCGACTATCGACTATCGACTATCGACTCGACTATCGACTCGACTCGACTATCGACTCGACTATCGACTCGACTCGACTATCGACTCGACTATCGACTCGACTATCGACTCGACTATCGACTCGACTCGACTATCGACTCGACTATCGACTCGACTCGACTATCGACTCGACTCGACTATCGACTCGACTATCGACTCGACTATCGACTCGACTCCACTATCGACTCGACTATCGACTCGACTCGACTATCGACTCGACTATCGACTCGACTCGACTATCGACTCGACTATCGACTCGACTCGACTATCGACTCGACTATCGACTCGACTCGACTATCGACTCGACTCGACTATCGACTCGACTATCGACTCGACTCGACTATCGACTCGACTCGACTATCGACTCGACTATCGACTCTACTCGACTATCGACTCGACTCGACTATCGACTCAACTATCGACTCGACTCGACTATCGACTCGACTATCGACTCGACTATCGACTCGACTATCGACTCGACTATCGACTCGACTATCGACTCGACTATCGACTCGACTATCGACTCGACTATCGACTCGACTATCGACTCGACTATCGACTCGACTATCGACTCGACTATCGACTCGACTATCGACTCGACTATCGACTCGACTATCGACTCGACTATCGACTCGACTATCGACTCGACTATCGATTCGACTATCGACTATCGACTCGACTATCGACTCGACTATCGACTATCCACTATCGACTATCGACTATCGACTATCGACTATCGACTATCGACTATCGACTATCGACTATCGACTATCGACTATCGACTATCGACTCGACTATCGACTATCGACTATCGACTATCGACTATCGACTATCGACTATCGACTATCGACTATCGACTATCGACTATCGACTATCGACTATCGACTATCGACTATCGACTATCGACTATCGACTATCGACTATCGACTATCGACTATCGACTATCGACTATCGACTATCGACTATCGACTATCGACTATCGACTATCGACTATCGACTATCGACTATGGACTATCGACTATCGACTATCGACTATCGACTATCGACTATCGACTATCGACTATCGACTATCGACTATCGACTATCGACTATCGACTATCGACTATCGACTATCGACTATCGACTATCGACTCGACTATCGACTCGACTCGACTATCGACTATCGACTATCGACTATCGACTATCGACTCGACTATCGACTCGACTATCGACTCGACTATCGACTCGACTATCGACTCGACTATCGACTCGACTATCGACTCGACTATCGATTCGACTATCGACTATCGACTATCGACTATCGACTATCGACTATCGACTATCGACTATCGACTATCGACTATCGACTATCGACTATCGACTATCGACTATCGACTATCGACTATCGACTATCGACTATCGACTATCGACTATCGACTATCGACTATCGACTATCGACTATCGACTATCGACTATCGACTATCGACTATCGACTATCGACTATCGACTATCGACTATCGACTATCGACTATCGACTATCGACTATCGACTATCGACTATCGACTATCGACTATCGACTATCGACTATCGACTATCGACTATCGACTATCGACTATCGACTATCGACTATCGACTATCGACTATCGACTATCGACTATCGACTATCGACTATCGACTATCGACTATCGACTATCGACTATCGACTATCGACTATCGACTATCGACTATCGACTATCGACTATCGACTATCGACTATCGACTATCGACTATCGACTATCGACTATCGACTATCGACTATCGACTATCGACTATCGACTATCGACTATCGACTATCGACTATCGACTATCGACTATCGACTATCGACTATCGACTATCGACTATCGACTATCGACTATCGACTATCGACTATCGACTATCGACTATCGACTATCGACTATCGACTATCGACTATCGACTATCGACTATCGACTATCGACTATCGACTATCGACTATCGACTATCGACTACCGACTATCGACTATCGACTATCGACTCGACTATCGACTCGACTCGACTATCGACTCGACTCGACTATCGACTCGACTATCGACTCGACTATCGACTCGACTATCGACTCAACTATCGACTCGACTATCGACTCGACTATCGATTCGACTATCGACTATCGACTCGACTATCGACTCGACTATCGACTCGACTATCGACTCGACTCGACTATCGACTCGACTATCGACTCGACTCGACTATCGACTCGACTCGACTATCGACTCGACTCGACTATAGACTCGACTATCGACTCGACTATCGACTCGACTCGACTATCGACTCGACTCGACTCGACTATCGACTCGACTATCGACTCGACTATCGACTCGACTATCGACTCGACTATCGACTCGACTATCGATTCGACTATCGACTATCGACTCGACTATCGACTCGACTATCGACTATCCACTATCGACTATCGACTATCGACTATCGACTATCGACTATCGACTATCGACTATCGACTATCGACTATCGACTATCGACTATCGACTCGACTATCGACTATCGACTATCGACTATCGACTATCGACTATCGACTATCGACTATCGACTATCGACTATCGACTATCGACTATCGACTATCGACTATCGACTATCGACTATCGACTATCGACTATCGACTATCGACTATCGACTATCGACTATCGACTATCGACTATCGACTATCGACTATCGACTATCGACTATCGACTATCGACTATCGACTATCGACTATCGACTATCGACTATCGACTATCGACTATCGACTATCGACTATCGACTATCGACTATCGACTATCGACTACCGACTATCGACTATCGACTATCGACTCGACTATCGACTCGACTCGACTATCGACTATCGACTATCGACTATCGACTATCGACTCGACTATCGACTCGACTATCGACTCGACTATCGACTCGACTATCGACTCGACTATCGACTCGACTATCGACTCGACTATCGATTCGACTATCGACTATCGACTATCGACTATCGACTATCGACTATCGACTATCGACTATCGACTATCGACTATCGACTATCGACTATCGACTATCGACTATCGACTATCGACTATCGACTATCGACTATCGACTATCGACTATCGACTATCGACTATCGACTATCGACTATCGACTATCGACTATCGACTATCGACTATCGACTATCGACTATCGACTATCGACTATCGACTATCGACTATCGACTATCGACTATCGACTATCGACTATCGACTATCGACTATCGACTATCGACTATCGACTATCGACTATCGACTATCGACTATCGACTATCGACTATCGACTATCGACTATCGACTATCGACTATCGACTATCGACTATCGACTATCGACTATCGACTATCGACTATCGACTATCGACTATCGACTATCGACTATCGACTATCGACTATCGACTATCGACTATCGACTATCGACTATCGACTATCGACTATCGACTATCGACTATCGACTATCGACTATCGACTATCGACTATCGACTATCGACTATCGACTATCGACTATCGACTATCGACTATCGACTATCGACTATCGACTATCGTCTATCGACTATCGACTATCGACTATCGACTATCGACTATCGACTATCGACTATCGACTATCGACTATCGACTATCGACTATCGACTATCGACTATCGACTATCGACTATCGACTATCGACTACCGACTATCGACTATCGACTATCGACTATCGACTCGACTATCGACTCGACTCGACTATCGACTCGACTCGACTATCGACTCGACTCGACTATCGACTCGACTCGACTATCGACTCGACTCGACTATAGACTCGACTATCGACTCGACTATCGACTCGACTCGACTATCGACTCGACTATCGACTCGACTATCGACTCGACTCGACTATCGACTCGACTCGACTATAGACTCGACTATCGACTCGACTATCGACTCGACTCGACTATCGACTCGACTCGACTCGACTATCGACTCGACTATCGACTCGACTATCGACTCGACTATCGACTCGACTATCGACTCGACTATCGACTCGACTATCGACTCGACTATCGACTCGACTATCGACTCGACTATCGACTCGACTATCGACTCGACTATCGACTCGACTATCGACTCGACTATCGACTCGACTATCGACTCGACTATCGATTCGACTATCGACTATCGACTCGACTATCGACTCGACTATCGACTCGACTATCGACTCGACTATCGACTCGACTCGACTATCGACTCGACTATCGACTCGACTATCGACTCGACTCGACTATCGACTCGACTATCGACTCGACTCGACTATCGACTCGACTATCGACTCGACTCGACTATCGACTCGACTCGACTATCGACTCGACTCGACTATCGACTCGACTATCGACTCGACTATCGACTCGACTCCACTATCGACTCGACTATCGACTCGACTCGACTATCGACTCGACTATCGACTCGACTATCGACTCGACTCGACTATCGACTCGACTATCGACTCGACTCGACTATCGACTCGACTATCGACTCGACTCGACTATCGACTCGACTATCGACTCGACTATCGACTCAACTCGACTATCGACTCGACTCGACTATCGACTCGACTCGACTATCGACTCGACTCGACTATCGACTCGACTCGACTATCGACTCGACTATCGACTCGACTCGACTATCGACTCGACTATCGACTCTACTCGACTATCGACTCGACTCGACTATCGACTCGACTATCGACTCGACTCGACTATCGACTCGACTATCGACTCGACTCGACTATCGACTCGACTATCGACTCGACTATCGACTCGACTATCGACTCGACTATCGACTCGACTATCGACTCGACTATCGACTCGACTATCGACTCGACTATCGACTCGACTATCGACTCGACTATCGACTCGACTATCGACTCGACTATCGACTCGACTATCGATTCGACTATCGACTATCGACTCGACTATCGACTCGACTATCGACTATCCACTATCGACTATCGACTATCGACTATCGACTATCGACTATCGACTATCGACTATCGACTATCGACTATCGACTATCGACTATCGACTATCGACTATCGACTATCGACTATCGACTATCGACTATCGACTATCGACTATCGACTATCGACTATCGACTATCGACTATCGACTATCGACTATCGACTATCGACTATCGACTCGACTATCGACTCGACTCGACTATCGACTATCGACTATCGACTATCGACTATCGACTCGACTATCGACTCGACTATCGACTCGACTATCGACTCGACTATCGACTCGACTATCGACTCGACTATCGACTCGACTATCGATTCGACTATCGACTATCGACTATCGACTATCGACTATCGACTATCGACTATCGACTATCGACTATCGACTATCGACTATCGACTATCGACTATCGACTATCGACTATCGACTATCGACTATCGACTATCGACTATCGACTATCGACTATCGACTATCGACTATCGACTATCGACTATCGACTATCGACTATCGACTATCGACTATCGACTATCGACTATCGACTATCGACTATCGACTATCGACTATCGACTATCGACTATCGACTATCGACTATCGACTATCGACTATCGACTATCGACTATCGACTATCGACTATCGACTATCGACTATCGACTATCGACTATCGACTATCGACTATCGACTATCGACTATCGACTATCGACTATCGACTATCGACTATCGACTATCGACTATCGACTATCGACTATCGACTATCGACTATCGACTATCGACTATCGACTATCGACTATCGACTATCGACTATCGACTATCGACTATCGACTATCGACTATCGACTATCGACTATCGACTATCGACTATCGACTATCGACTATCGACTATCGACTATCGACTATCGACTATCGACTATCGACTATCGACTATCGACTATCGACTATCGACTATCGACTATCGACTATCGACTATCGACTATCGACTATCGACTATCGACTATCGACTATCGACTATCGACTATCGACTATCGTCTATCGACTATCGACTATCGACTATCGACTATCGACTATCGACTATCGACTATCGACTATCGACTATCGACTATCGACTATCGACTATCGACTATCGACTATCGACTATCGACTATCGACTATCGACTATCGACTCGACTATCGACTCGACTCGACTATCGACTCGACTCGACTATCGACTCGACTCGACTATCGACTCGACTCGACTATCGACTCGACTCGACTATAGACTCGACTATCGACTCGACTATCGACTCGACTCGACTATCGACTCGACTATCGACTCGACTATCGACTCGACTCGACTATCGACTCGACTCGACTATAGACTCGACTATCGACTCGACTATCGACTCGACTCGACTATCGACTCGACTCGACTCGACTATCGACTCGACTATCGACTCGACTATCGACTCGACTATCGACTCGACTATCGACTCGACTATCGACTCGACTATCGACTCGACTATCGACTCGACTATCGACTCGACTATCGACTCGACTATCGACTCGACTATCGACTCGACTATCGACTCGACTATCGACTCGACTATCGACTCGACTATCGATTCGACTATCGACTATCGACTCGACTATCGACTCGACTATCGACTCGACTATCGACTCGACTATCGACTCGACTCGACTATCGACTCGACTATCGACTCGACTATCGACTCGACTCGACTATCGACTCGACTATCGACTCGACTCGACTATCGACTCGACTATCGACTCGACTCGACTATCGACTCGACTCGAC
Organism: Pemphredon lugubris; assembly: GCA_933228935.1. Classification (NCBI taxonomy): domain Eukaryota; kingdom Metazoa; phylum Arthropoda; class Insecta; order Hymenoptera; family Crabronidae; genus Pemphredon; species Pemphredon lugubris. Next base: position 33,920,782 of record OW121815.1, read on the forward strand.
TATCGACTCGACTCGACTATCGACTCGACTATCGACTCGACTATCGACTCGACTCCACTATCGACTCGACTATCGACTCGACTCGACTATCGACTCGACTATCGACTCGACTATCGACTCGACTCGACTATCGACTCGACTATCGACTCGACTCGACTATCGACTCGACTATCGACTCGACTCGACTATCGACTCGACTATCGACTCGACTATCGACTCAACTCGACTATCGACTCGACTCGACTATCGACTCGACTCGACTATCGACTCGACTCGACTATCGACTCGACTCGACTATCGACTCGACTATCGACTCGACTCGACTATCGACTCGACTATCGACTCTACTCGACTATCGACTCGACTCGACTATCGACTCGACTATCGACTCGACTCGACTATCGACTCGACTATCGACTCGACTCGACTATCGACTCGACTATCGACTCGACTATCGACTCTACTATCGACTCGACTATCGACTCGACTATCGACTCGACTATCGACTCGACTATCGACTCGACTATCGACTCGACTATCGACTCGACTATCGACTCGACTATCGATTCGACTATCGACTATCGACTCGACTATCGACTCGACTATCGACTATCCACTATCGACTATCGACTATCGACTATCGACTATCGACTATCGACTATCGACTATCTACTATCGACTATCGACTATCGACTATCGACTCGACTATCGACTATCGACTATCGACTATCGACTATCGACTATCGACTATCGACTATCGACTATCGACTATCGACTATCGACTATCGACTATCGACTATCGACTATCGACTATCGACTATCGACTATCGACTATCGACTATCGACTATCGACTATCGACTATCGACTATCGACTATCGACTATCGACTATCGACTATCGACTATCGACTATCGACTATCGACTATCGACTATCGACTATCGACTATCGACTATCGACTATCGACTATCGACTATCGACTATCGACTATCGACTATCGACTATCGACTATCGACTATCGACTATCGACTATCGACTATCGACTATCGACTATCGACTATCGACTATCGACTATCGACTATCGACTATCGACTATCGACTATCGACTATCGACTATCGACTATCGACTATCGACTATCGACTATCGACTATCGACTATCGACTATCGACTATCGACTCGACTATCGACTCGACTATCGACTCGACTATCGACTCGACTATCGACTCGACTATCGACTCGACTATCGATTCGACTATCGACTATCGACTCGACTATCGACTCGACTATCGACTCGACTATCGACTCGACTATCGACTCGACTCGACTATCGACTCGACTCGACTATCGACTCGACTATCGACTCGACTCGACTATCGACTCGACTCGACTATCGACTCGACTATCGACTCGACTCGACTATCGACTCGACTCGACTATCGACTCGACTATCGACTCGACTCGACTATCGACTCGACTATCGACTCGACTCGACTATCGACTCGACTATCGACTCGACTATCGACTCGACTCGACTATCGACTCGACTCGACTATCGACTCGACTATCGACTCGACTATCGATTCGACTATCGACTATCGACTCGACTATCGACTCGACTATCGACTATCCACTATCGACTATCGACTATCGACTATCGACTATCGACTATCGACTATCGACTATCGACTATCGACTATCGACTATCGACTATCGACTATCGACTATCGACTATCGACTATCGACTATCGACTATCGACTCGACTATCGACTCGACTCGACTATCGACTCGACTCGACTATCGACTCGACTATCGACTCGACTATCGACTCGACTATCGACTCGACTATCGACTCGACTATCGACTCGACTATCGACTCGACTATCGACTCGACTCGACTATCGACTCGACTCGACTATCGACTCGACTCGACTATCGACTCGACTATCGACTCGACTCGACTATCGACTCGACTATCGACTCGACTCGACTCGACTATCGACTCGACTATCGACTCGACTCGACTATCGACTCGACTATCGACTCGACTATCGACTCGACTATCGACTCGACTCGACTATCGACTCGACTATCGACTCGACTCGACTATCGACTCGACTATCGACTCGACTATCGACTCGACTCCACTATCGACTCGACTATCGACTCGACTCGACTATCGACTCGACTATCGACTCGACTCGACTATCGACTCGACTATCGACTCGACTCGACTATCGACTCGACTATCGACTCGACTCGACTATCGACTCGACTCGACTATCGACTCGACTATCGACTCGACTATCGACTCGACTCGACTATCGACTCGACTCGACTATCGACTCGACTCGACTATCGACTCGACTATCGACTCTACTCGACTATCGACTCGACTCGACTATCGACTCAACTATCGACTCGACTCGACTATCGACTCGACTATCGACTCGACTATCGACTCGACTATCGACTCGACTATCGACTCGACTATCGACTCGACTATCGACTCGACTATCGACTCGACTATCGACTCGACTATCGACTCGACTATCGACTCGACTATCGACTCGACTATCGACTCGACTATCGACTCGACTATCGACTCGACTATCGACTCGACTATCGATTCGACTATCGACTATCGACTCGACTATCGACTCGACTATCGACTATCGACTATCGACTATCGACTATCGACTATCGACTATCGACTATCGACTATCGACTATCGACTATCGACTATCGACTATCGACTATCGACTATCGACTATCGACTATCGACTATCGACTATCGACTATCGACTATCGACTATCGACTATCGACTATCGACTATCGACTATCGACCATCGACCATCGACTATCGACTATCGACTATCGACTATCGACTATCGACTATCGACTATCGACTATCGACTATCGACTATCGACTATCGACTATCGACTATCGACTCGACTATCGACTCGACTCGACTATCGACTCGACTCGACTATCGACTCGACTATCGACTCGACTATCGACTCGACTATCGACTCGACTATCGACTCGACTATCGACTCGACTATCGACTCGACTATCGACTCGACTCGACTATCGACTCGACTATCGACTCGACTCGACTATCGACTCGACTCGACTATCGACTCGACTCGACTATCGACTCGACTATCGACTCGACTCGACTATCGACTCGACTATCGACTCGACTCGACTCGACTCGACTCGACTATCGACTCGACTCGACTATCGAATCGACTATCGACTCGACTATCGACTCGACTATCGACTCGACTCGACTATCGACTCGACTATCGACTCGACTCGACTATCGACTCGACTCGACTATCGACTCGACTATCGACTCGACTATCGACTCGACTCCACTATCGACTCGACTATCGACTCGACTCGACTATCGACTCGACTATCGACTCGACTCGACTATCGACTCGACTATCGACTCGACTCGACTATCGACTCGACTATCGACTCGACTCGACTATCGACTCGACTCGACTATCGACTCGACTATCGACTCGACTATCGACTCGACTCGACTATCGACTCGACTATCGACTCTACTCGACTATCGACTCGACTCGACTATCGACTCAACTATCGACTCGACTCGACTATCGACTCGACTATCGACTCGACTATCGACTCGACTATCGACTCGACTATCGACTCGACTATCGACTCGACTATCGACTCGACTATCGACTCGACTATCGACTCGACTATCGACTCGACTATCGACTCGACTATCGACTCGACTATCGACTCGACTATCGACTCGACTATCGATTCGACTATCGACTATCGACTCGACTATCGACTCGACTATCGACTATCCACTATCGACTATCGACTATCGACTATCGACTATCGACTATCGACTATCGACTATCGACTATCGACTATCGACTATCGACTATCGACTCGACTATCGACTATCGACTATCGACTATCGACTATCGACTATCGACTATCGACTATCGACTCGACTATCGACTATCGACTATCGACTATCGACTATCGACTATCGACTATCGACTATCGACTATCGACTATCGACTATCGACTATCGACTATCGACTATCGACTATCGACTATCGACTATCGACTATCGACTATCGACTATCGACTATCGACTATCGACTATCGACTATCGACTATCGACTATCGACTATCGACTATCGACTATCGACTATCTACTATCGACTATCGACTATCGACTATCGACTATCGACTATCGACTATCGACTATCGACTATCGACTATCGACTATCGACTATCGACTATCGACTATCGACTATCGACTCGACTATCGACTCGACTCGACTATCGACTATCGACTATCGACTATCGACTATCGACTCGACTATCGACTCGACTATCGACTCGACTATCGACTCGACTATCGACTCGACTATCGATTCGACTATCGACTATCGACTATCGACTATCGACTATCGACTATCGACTATCGACTATCGACTATCGACTATCGACTATCGACTATCGACTATCGACTATCGACTATCGACTATCGACTATCGACTATCGACTATCGACTATCGACTATCGACTATCGACTATCGACTATCGACTATCGACTATCGACTATCGACTATCGACTATCGACTATCGACTATCGACTATCGACTATCGACTATCGACTATCGACTATCGACTATCGACTATCGACTATCGACTATCGACTATCGACTCGACTATCGACTCGACTATCGACTCGACTATCGACTCGACTATCGACTCGACTCGACTATCGACTCGACTATCGACTCGACTATCGACTCGACTCGACTATCGACTCGACTATCGACTCGACTCGACTATCGACTCGACTCGACTATCGACTCGACTCGACTATCGACTCGACTATCGACTCGACTATCGACTCGACTCCACTATCGACTCGACTATCGACTCGACTCGACTATCGACTCGACTATCGACTCGACTATCGACTCGACTCGACTATCGACTCGACTATCGACTCGACTCGACTATCGACTCGACTATCGACTCGACTATCGACTCAACTCGACTATCGACTCGACTCGACTATCGACTCGACTCGACTATCGACTCGACTCGACTATCGACTCGACTCGACTATCGACTCGACTATCGACTCGACTCGACTATCGACTCGACTATCGACTCTACTCGACTATCGACTCGACTCGACTATCGACTCGACTATCGACTCGACTCGACTATCGACTCGACTATCGACTCGACTCGACTATCGACTCGACTATCGACTCGACTATCGACTCGACTATCGACTCGACTATCGACTCGACTATCGACTCGACTATCGACTCGACTATCGACTCGACTATCGACTCGACTATCGACTCGACTATCGACTCGACTATCGACTCGACTATCGACTCGACTATCGATTCGACTATCGACTATCGACTCGACTATCGACTCGACTATCGACTATCCACTATCGACTATCGACTATCGACTATCGACTATCGACTATCGACTATCGACTATCGACTCGACTATCGACTATCGACTATCGACTATCGACTATCGACTATCGACTATCGACTATCGACTATCGACTATCGACTATCGACTATCGACTATCGACTATCGACTATCGACTATCGACTATCGACTATCGACTATCGACTATCGACTATCGACTATCGACTATCGACTATCGACTATCGACTATCGACTATCGACTATCGACTATCGACTATCGACCATCGACCATCGACTATCGACTATCGACTATCGACTATCGACTATCGACTATCGACTATCGACTATCGACTATCGACTATCGACTATCGACTATCGACTATCGACTATCGACTCGACTATCGACTCGACTCGACTATCGACTCGACTCGACTATCGACTCGACTATCGACTCGACTATCGACTCGACTATCGACTCGACTATCGACTCGACTATCGACTCGACTATCGACTCGACTCGACTATCGACTCGACTATCGACTCGACTCGACTATCGACTCGACTCGACTATCGACTCGACTCGACTATCGACTCGACTATCGACTCGACTCGACTATCGACTCGACTATCGACTCGACTCGACTCGACTCGACTCGACTATCGACTCGACTCGACTATCGAATCGACTATCGACTCGACTATCGACTCGACTATCGACTCGACTCGACTATCGACTCGACTATCGACTCGACTCGACTATCGACTCGACTCGACTATCGACTCGACTATCGACTCGACTATCGACTCGACTCCACTATCGACTCGACTATCGACTCGACTCGACTATCGACTCGACTATCGACTCGACTCGACTATCGACTCGACTATCGACTCGACTCGACTATCGACTCGACTATCGACTCGACTCGACTATCGACTCGACTCGACTATCGACTCGACTATCGACTCGACTATCGACTCGACTCGACTATCGACTCGACTATCGACTCTACTCGACTATCGACTCGACTCGACTATCGACTCAACTATCGACTCGACTCGACTATCGACTCGACTATCGACTCGACTATCGACTCGACTATCGACTCGACTATCGACTCGACTATCGACTCGACTATCGACTCGACTATCGACTCGACTATCGACTCTACTATCGACTCTACTATCGACTCGACTATCGACTCGACTATCGACTCGACTATCGACTCGACTATCGACTCGACTATCGATTCGACTATCGACTATCGACTCGACTATCGACTCGACTATCGACTATCCACTATCGACTATCGACTATCGACTATCGACTATCGACTATCGACTATCGACTATCGACTATCGACTATCGACTATCGACTATCGACTCGACTATCGACTATCGACTATCGACTATCGACTATCGACTATCGACTATCGACTATCGACTATCGACTATCGACTATCGACTATCGACTATCGACTATCGACTATCGACTATCGACTATCGACTATCGACTATCGACTATCGACTATCGACTATCGACTATCGACTATCGACTATCGACTATCGACTATCGACTATCGACTATCGACTATCGACTATCGACTATCGACTATCGACTATCGACTATCGACTATCGACTATCGACTATCGACTATCGACTATCGACTATCGACTATCGACTATCGACTATCGACTCGACTATCGACTCGACTCGACTATCGACTATCGACTATCGACTATCGACTATCGACTCGACTATCGACTCGACTATCGACTCGACTATCGACTCGACTATCGACTCGACTATCGATTCGACTATCGACTATCGACTATCGACTATCGACTATCGACTATCGACTATCGACTATCGACTATCGACTATCGACTATCGACTATCGACTATCGACTATCGACTATCGACTATCGACTATCGACTATCGACTATCGACTATCGACTATCGACTATCGACTATCGACTATCGACTATCGACTATCGACTATCGACTATCGACTATCGACTATCGACTATCGACTATCGACTATCGACTATCGACTATCGACTATCGACTATCGACTATCGACTATCGACTATCGACTATCGACTATCGACTATCGACTCGACTATCGACTCGACTATCGACTCGACTATCGACTCGACTATCGACTCGACTCGACTATCGACTCGACTATCGACTCGACTATCGACTCGACTCGACTATCGACTCGACTATCGACTCGACTCGACTATCGACTCGACTCGACTATCGACTCGACTCGACTATCGACTCGACTATCGACTCGACTATCGACTCGACTCCACTATCGACTCGACTATCGACTCGACTCGACTATCGACTCGACTATCGACTCGACTATCGACTCGACTCGACTATCGACTCGACTATCGACTCGACTCGACTATCGACTCGACTATCGACTCGACTATCGACTCAACTCGACTATCGACTCGACTCGACTATCGACTCGACTCGACTATCGACTCGACTCGACTATCGACTCGACTCGACTATCGACTCGACTATCGACTCGACTCGACTATCGACTCGACTATCGACTCTACTCGACTATCGACTCGACTCTACTATCGACTCGACTATCGACTCGACTCGACTATCGACTCGACTATCGACTCGACTCGACTATCGACTCGACTATCGACTCGACTATCGACTCGACTATCGACTCGACTATCGACTCGACTATCGACTCGACTATCGACTCGACTATCGACTCGACTATCGACTCGACTATCGACTCGACTATCGACTCGACTATCGACTCGACTATCGACTCGACTATCGATTCGACTATCGACTATCGACTCGACTATCGACTCGACTATCGACTATCCACTATCGACTATCGACTATCGACTATCGACTATCGACTATCGACTATCGACTATCGACTATCGACTATCGACTATCGACTATCGACTCGACTATCGACTATCGACTATCGACTATCGACTATCGACTATCGACTATCGACTATCGACTATCGACTATCGACTATCGACTATCGACTATCGACTATCGACTATCGACTATCGACTATCGACTATCGACTATCGACTATCGACTATCGACTATCGACTATCGACTATCGACTATCGACTATCGACTATCGACTATCGACTATCGACTATCGACTATCGACTATCGACTATCGACTATCGACTATCGACTATCGACTATCGACTATCGACTATCGACTATCGACTATCGACTATCGACTATCGACTATCGACTATCGACTATCGACTATCGACTATCGACTATCGACTCGACTATCGACTCGACTATCGACTCGACTATCGACTCGACTATCGACTCGACTATCGACTCGACTATCGATTCGACTATCGACTATCGACTCGACTATCGACTCGACTATCGACTCGACTATCGACTCGACTATCGACTATCGACTATCGACTATCGACTATCGACTATCGACTATCGACTATCGACTATCGACTATCGACTATCGACTATCGACTATCGACTATCGACTATCGACTATCGACTATCGACTATCGACTATCGACTATCGACTATCGACTATCGACTATCGACTATCGACTATCGACTATCGACTATCGACTATCGACTATCGACTACCGACTATCGACTATCGACTATCGACTCGACTATCGACTCGACTCGACTATCGACTCGACTCGACTATCGACTCGACTATCGACTCGACTATCGACTCGACTATCGACTCAACTATCGACTCGACTATCGACTCGACTATCGATTCGACTATCGACTATCGACTCGACTATCGACTCGACTATCGACTCGACTATCGACTCGACTCGACTATCGACTCGACTATCGACTCGACTCGACTATCGACTCGACTCGACTATCGACTAGACTCGACTATCGACTCGACTCGACTATAGACTCGACTATCGACTCGACTATCGACTCGACTCGACTATCGACTCGACTCGACTCGACTATCGACTCGACTATCGACTCGACTATCGACTCGACTATCGACTCGACTATCGACTCGACTATCGACTCGACTATCGACTCGACTATCGACTCGACTATCGACTCGACTATCGACTCGACTATCGACTCGACTATCGACTCGACTATCGACTCGACTATCGACTCGACTATCGACTCGACTATCGATTCGACTATCGACTATCGACTCGACTATCGACTCGACTATCGACTCGACTATCGACTCGACTCGACTATCGACTCGACTCGACTATCGACTCGACTATCGACTCGACTCGACTATCGACTCGACTATCGACTCGACTCGACTATCGACTCGACTATCGACTCGACTCGACTATCGACTCGACTATCGACTCGACTATCGACTCGACTCGACTATCGACTCGACTCGACTATCGACTCGACTCGACTATCGACTCGACTATCGACTCTACTCGACTATCGACTCGACTCGACTATCGACTCGACTATCGACTCGACTATCGACTCGACTATCGACTCGACTATCGACTCGACTATCGACTCGACTATCGACTCGACTATCGACTCGACTATCGACTCGACTATCGACTCGACTATCGACTCGACTATCGATTCGACTATCGACTATCGACTCGACTATCGACTCGACTATCGACTATCCACTATCGACTACCGACTATCGACTATCGACTATCGACTATCGACTATCGACTATCGACTATCGACTATCGACTATCGACTATCGACTATCGACTATCGACTATCGACTATCGACTATCGACTATCGACTATCGACTATCGACTATCGACTATCGACTATCGACTATCGACTATCGACTATCGACTATCGACTATCGACTATCGACTATCGACTATCGACTATCGACTATCGACTATCGACTATCGACTATCGACTATCGACTATCGACTATCGACTATCGACTATCGACTATCGACTATCGACTATCGACTATCGACTATCGACTATCGACTATCGACTATCGACTATCGACTATCGACTATCGACTATCGACTATCGACTATCGACTATCGACTATCGACTATCGACTATCGACTATCGACTATCGACTATCGACTATCGACTATCGACTATCGACTATCGACTATCGACTATCGACTATCGACTATCGACTATCGACTATCGACTATCGACTATCGACTATCGACTATCGACTATCGACTATCGACTATCGACTATCGACTATCGACTATCGACTATCGACTATCGACTATCGACTATCGACTATCGACTATCGACTATCGACTATCGACTATCGACTATCGACTATCGACTATCGACTATCGACTATCGACTATCGACTATCGACTATCGACTATCGACTATCGACTATCGACTATCGACTATCGTCTATCGACTATCGACTATCGACTATCGACTATCGACTATCGACTATCGACTATCGACTATCGACTATCGACTATCGACTATCGACTATCGACTATCGACTATCGACTACCGACTATCGACTATCGACTCGACTATCGACTCGACTCGACTATCGACTCGACTCGACTATCGACTCGACTATCGACTCGACTCGACTATCGACTCGACTCGACTATCGACTCGACTCGACTATAGACTCGACTATCGACTCGACTATCGACTCGACTCGACTATCGACTCGACTCGACTCGACTATCGACTCGACTCGACTCGACTATCGACTCGACTATCGACTCGACTATCGACTCGACTCGACTATAGACTCGACTATCGACTCGACTATCGACTCGACTCGACTATCGACTCGACTCGACTCGACTATCGACTCGACTATCGACTCGACTATCGACTCGACTATCGACTCGACTATCGACTCGACTATCGACTCGACTATCGACTCGACTATCGACTCGACTCGACTATCGACTCGACTATCGACTCGACTCGACTATCGACTCGACTATCGACTCGACTATCGACTCGACTATCGACTCGACTCGACTATCGACTCGACTCGACTATCGACTCGACTCGACTATCGACTCGACTATCGACTATCCACTATCGACTATCGACTCGACTATAGACTATCGACTATCGACTATCGACTATCGACTATCGACTATCGACTATCGACTATCGACTATCGACTATCGACTATCGACTATCGACTATCGTCTATCGACTATCGACTATCGACTATCGACTATCGACTATCGACTATCGACTATCGACTATCGACTATCGACTATCGACTATCGACTATCGACTACCGACTATCGACTATCGACTCGACTATCGACTCGACTCGACTATCGACTCGACTCGACTATCGACTCGACTATCGACTCGACTCGACTATCGACTCGACTCGACTATCGACTCGACTCGACTATAGACTCGACTATCGACTCGACTATCGACTCGACTCGACTATCGACTCGACTCGACTCGACTATCGACTCGACTCGACTCGACTATCGACTCGACTATCGACTCGACTATCGACTCGACTCGACTATAGACTCGACTATCGACTCGACTATCGACTCGACTCGACTATCGACTCGACTCGACTCGACTATCGACTCGACTATCGACTCGACTATCGACTCGACTATCGACTCGACTATCGACTCGACTATCGACTCGACTATCGACTCGACTCGACTATCGACTCGACTATCGACTCGACTCGACTATCGACTCGACTATCGACTCGACTATCGACTCGACTATCGACTCGACTCGACTATCGACTCGACTATCGACTCGACTCGACTATCGACTCGACTATCGACTCGACTCGACTATCGACTCGACTATCGACTCGACTCGACTCGACTATCGACTCGACTATCGACTCGACTCGACTATCGACTCGACTATCGACTCGACTATCGACTCGACTCCACTATCGACTCGACTATCGACTCGACTCGACTATCGACTCGACTCGACTATCGACTCGACTATCGACTCGACTATCGACTATCGACTCGACTATCGACTCGACTCGACTATCGACTCGACTATCGACTCGACTCGACTATCGACTCGACTCGACTATCGACTCGACTATCGACTCGACTCGACTATCGACTCGACTATCGACTCGACTATCGACTCGACTCGACTATCGACTCGACTCGACTATCGACTCGACTCGACTATCGACTCGACTCGACTATCGACTCGACTATCGACTATCCACTATCGACTATCGACTCGACTATAGACTATCGACTATCGACTATCGACTATCGACTATCGACTATCGACTATCGACTATCGACTATCGACTATCGACTATCGACTATCGACTATCGACTATCGACTATCGACTATCGACTATCGACTATCGACTATCGACTATCGACTATCGACTATCGACTATCGACTATCGACTATCGACTATCGACTATCGACTATCGACTATCGACTATCGACTATCGACTATCGACTATCGACTATCGACTATCGACTATCGACTATCGACTATCGACTATCGACTATCGACTATCGACTATCGACTATCGACTATCGACTATCGACTATCGACTATCGACTATCGACTATCGACTATCGACTATCGACTATCGACTATCGACTATCGACTATCGACTATCGACTATCGACTATCGACTATCGACTATCGACTATCGACTATCGACTATCGACTATCGACTATCGACTATCGACTATCGACTATCGACTATCGACTATCGACTATCGACTATCGACTATCGACTATCGACTATCGACTATCGACTATCGACTATCGACTATCGACTATCGACTATCGACTATCGACTATCGACTATCGACTATCGACTATCGACTATCGACTATCGACTATCGACTCGACTATCGACTCGACTATCGACTCGACTATCGACTCGACTATCGACTCGACTATCGATTCGACTATCGACTATCGACTCGACTATCGACTCGACTATCGACTCGACTCGACTATCGACTCGACTCGACTATCGACTCGACTCGACTATCGACTCGACTCGACTATCGACTCGACTCGACTATCGACTCGACTATCCACTCGACTCGACTATCGACTCGACTATCGACTCTACTCGACTATCGACTCGACTCGACTATCGACTCGACTATCGACTCGACTCGACTATCGACTCGACTATCGACTCGACTATCGACTCGACTCGACTATCGACTCGACTCGACTATAGACTCGACTATCGACTCGACTATCGACTCGACTCGACTATCGACTCGACTCGACTCGACTATCGACTCGACTATCGACTCGACTATCGACTCGACTCGACTATAGACTCGACTATCGACTCGACTATCGACTCGACTCGACTATCGACTCGACTCGACTCGACTATCGACTCGACTATCGACTCGACTATCGACTCGACTATCGACTCGACTATCGACTCGACTATCGACTCGACTATCGACTCGACTATCGACTCGACTATCGACTCGACTATCGACGCGACTATCGACTCGACTATCGATTCGACTATCGACTATCGACTCGACTATCGACTCGACTATCGACTCGACTATCGACTCGACTATCGACTCGACTCGACTATCGACTCGACTATCGACTCGACTATCGACTCGACTCGACTATCGACTCGACTCGACTATCGACTCGACTATCGACTCGACTCGACTATCGACTCGACTATCGACTCGACTCGACTATCGACTCGACTATAGACTCGACTCGACTCGACTATCGACTCGACTATCGACTCGACTCGACTATCGACTCGACTATCGACTCGACTCCACTATCGACTCGACTATCGACTCGACTCGACTATCGACTCGACTCGACTATCGACTCGACTATCGACTCGACTATCGACTATCGACTCGACTATCGACTCGACTCGACTATCGACTCGACTATCGACTCGACTCGACTATCGACTCGACTATCGACTCGACTCGACTATCGACTCGACTATCGACTCGACTCGACTATCGACTCGACTATCGACTCGACTCGACTATCGACTCGACTCGACTATCGACTCGACTCGACTATCGACTCGACTCGACTATCGACTCGACTATCGACTATCCACTATCGACTATCGACTATCGACTCGACTATAGACTATCGACTATCGACTATCGACTATCGACTATCGACTATCGACTATCGACTATCGACTATCGACTATCGACTATCGACTATCGACTATCGACTATCGACTATCGACTATCGACTATCGACTATCGACTATCGACTATCGACTATCGACTATCGACTATCGACTATCGACTATCGACTATCGACTATCGACTATCGACTATCGACTATCGACTATCGACTATCGACTATCGACTATCGACTATCGACTATCGACTATCGACTATCGACTATCGACTATCGACTATCGACTATCGACTATCGACTATCGACTATCGACTATCGACTATCGACTATCGACTATCGACTATCGACTATCGACTATCGACTATCGACTATCGACTATCGACTATCGACTATCGACTATCGACTATCGACTATCGACTATCGACTATCGACTATCGACTATCGACTATCGACTATCGACTATCGACTATCGACTATCGACTATCGACTATCGACTATCGACTATCGACTATCGACTATCGACTATCGACTATCGACTATCGACTATCGACTATCGACTATCGACTATCGACTATCGACTATCGACTATCGACTATCGACTATCGACTATCGACTATCGACTATCGACTATCGACTATCGACTATCGACTATCGACTATCGACTATCGACTATCGACTATCGACTATCGACTATCGACTATCGACTATCGACTATCGACTATCGACTATCGACTATCGACTATCGACTATCGACTATCGACTATCGACTATCGACTATCGACTATCGACTATCGACTATCGACTATCGACTATCGACTATCGACTATCGACTATCGACTATCGACTATCGACTATCGACTATCGACTATCGACTATCGACTATCGACTATCGACTATCGACTATCGACTATCGACTATCGACTATCGACTATCGACTATCGACTATCGACTATCGACTATCGACTATCGTCTATCGACTATCGACTATCGACTATCGACTATCGACTATCGACTATCGACTATCGACTATCGACTATCGACTATCGACTATCGACTATCGACTATCGACTATCGACTACCGACTATCGACTATCGACTCGACTATCGACTCGACTCGACTATCGACTCGACTCGACTATCGACTCGACTATCGACTCGACTCGACTATCGACTCGACTCGACTACCGACTCGACTCGACTATAGACTCGACTATCGACTCGACTATCGACTCGACTCGACTATCGACTCGACTCGACTCGACTATCGACTCGACTCGACTCGACTATCGACTCGACTATCGACTCGACTATCGACTCGACTCGACTATAGACTCGACTATCGACTCGACTATCGACTCGACTCGACTATCGACTCGACTCGACTCGACTATCGACTCGACTATCGACTCGACTATCGACTCGACTATCGACTCGACTATCGACTCGACTATCGACTCGACTATCGACTCGACTATCGACTCGACTCGACTATCGACTCGACTATCGACTCGACTCGACTATCGACTCGACTATCGACTCGACTATCGACTCGACTATCGACTCGACTCGACTATCGACTCGACTCGACTATCGACTCGACTCGACTATCGACTCGACTATCGACTATCCACTATCGACTATCGACTCGACTATAGACTATCGACTATCGACTATCGACTATCGACTATCGACTATCGACTATCGACTATCGACTATCGACTATCGACTATCGACTATCGACTATCGTCTATCGACTATCGACTATCGACTATCGACTATCGACTATCGACTATCGACTATCGACTATCGACTATCGACTATCGACTATCGACTATCGACTATCGACTATCGACTACCGACTATCGACTATCGACTCGACTATCGACTCGACTCGACTATCGACTCGACTCGACTATCGACTCGACTATCGACTCGACTCGACTATCGACTCGACTCGACTATCGACTCGACTCGACTATAGACTCGACTATCGACTCGACTATCGACTCGACTCGACTATCGACTCGACTCGACTCGACTATCGACTCGACTCGACTCGACTATCGACTCGACTATCGACTCGACTATCGACTCGACTCGACTATAGACTCGACTATCGACTCGACTATCGACTCGACTCGACTATCGACTCGACTCGACTCGACTATCGACTCGACTATCGACTCGACTATCGACTCGACTATCGACTCGACTATCGACTCGACTATCGACTCGACTATCGACTCGACTCGACTATCGACTCGACTATCGACTCGACTCGACTATCGACTCGACTATCGACTCGACTATCGACTCGACTATCGACTCGACTCGACTATCGACTCGACTATCGACTCGACTCGACTATCGACTCGACTATCGACTCGACTCGACTATCGACTCGACTATCGACTCGACTCGACTCGACTATCGACTCGACTATCGACTCGACTCGACTATCGACTCGACTATCGACTCGACTATCGACTCGACTCCACTATCGACTCGACTATCGACTCGACTCGACTATCGACTCGACTCGACTATCGACTCGACTATCGACTCGACTATCGACTATCGACTCGACTATCGACTCGACTCGACTATCGACTCGACTCGACTATCGACTCGACTCGACTATCGACTCGACTATCGACTCGACTCGACTATCGACTCGACTATCGACTCGACTATCGACTCGACTCGACTATCGACTCGACTCGACTATCGACTCGACTCGACTATCGACTCGACTCGACTATCGACTCGACTATCGACTATCCACTATCGACTATCGACTCGACTATAGACTATCGACTATCGACTCGACTATAGACTATCGACTATCGACTATCGACTATCGACTATCGACTATCGACTATCGACTATCGACTATCGACTATCGACTATCGACTATCGACTATCGACTATCGACTATCGACTATCGACTATCGACTATCGACTATCGACTATCGACTATCGACTATCGACTATCGACTATCGACTATCGACTATCGACTATCGACTATCGACTATCGACTATCGACTATCGACTATCGACTATCGACTATCGACTATCGACTATCGACTATCGACTATCGACTATCGACTATCGACTATCGACTATCGACTATCGACTATCGACTATCGACTATCGACTATCGACTATCGACTATCGACTATCGACTATCGACTATCGACTATCGACTATCGACTATCGACTATCGACTATCGACTATCGACTATCGACTATCGACTATCGACTATCGACTATCGACTATCGACTATCGACTATCGACTATCGACTATCGACTATCGACTATCGACTATCGACTATCGACTATCGACTATCGACTATCGACTATCGACTATCGACTATCGACTATCGACTATCGACTATCGACTATCGACTATCGACTATCGACTATCGACTATCGACTATCGACTATCGACTATCGACTATCGACTATCGACTATCGACTATCGACTATCGACTATCGACTCGACTATCGACTCGACTATCGACTCGACTATCGACTCGACTATCGATTCGACTATCGACTATCGACTCGACTATCGACTCGACTATCGACTCGACTCGACTATCGACTCGACTCGACTATCGACTCGACTCGACTATCGACTCGACTCGACTATCGACTCGACTATCCACTCGACTCGACTATCGACTCGACTATCGACTCTACTCGACTATCGACTCGACTCGACTATCGACTCGACTATCGACTCGACTCGACTATCGACTCGACTATCGACTCGACTATCGACTCGACTCGACTATCGACTCGACTCGACTCGACTATCGACTCGACTATCGACTCGACTATCGACTCGACTCGACTATAGACTCGACTATCGACTCGACTATCGACTCGACTCGACTATCGACTCGACTCGACTCGACTATCGACTCGACTATCGACTCGACTATCGACTCGACTATCGACTCGACTATCGACTCGACTATCGACTCGACTATCGACTCGACTATCGACTCGACTATCGACTCGACTATCGACTCGACTATCGATTCGACTATCGACTATCGACTCGACTATCGACTCGACTATCGACTCGACTATCGACTCGACTATCGACTCGACTCGACTATCGACTCGACTATCGACTCGACTATCGACTCGACTCGACTATCGACTCGACTCGACTATCGACTCGACTATCGACTCGACTCGACTATCGACTCGACTATCGACTCGACTCGACTATCGACTCGACTATAGACTCGACTCGACTCGACTATCGACTCGACTATCGACTCGACTCGACTATCGACTCGACTATCGACTCGACTCCACTATCGACTCGACTATCGACTCGACTCGACTATCGACTCGACTCGACTATCGACTCGACTATCGACTCGACTATCGACTATCGACTCGACTATCGACTCGACTCGACTATCGACTCGACTATCGACTCGACTCGACTATCGACTCGACTATCGACTCGACTCGACTATCGACTCGACTATCGACTCGACTCGACTATCGACTCGACTATCGACTCGACTCGACTATCGACTCGACTCGACTATCGACTCGACTCGACTATCGACTCGACTCGACTATCGACTCGACTATCGACTATCCACTATCGACTATCGACTATCGACTCGACTATAGACTATCGACTATCGACTATCGACTATCGACTATCGACTATCGACTATCGACTATCGACTATCGACTATCGACTATCGACTATCGACTACCGACTATCGACTATCGACTATCGACTATCGACTATCGACTATCGACTATCGACTATCGACTATCGACTATCGACTATCGACTATCGACTATCGACTATCGACTATCGACTATCGACTATCGACTATCGACTATCGACTATCGACTATCGACTATCGACTATCGACTATCGACTATCGACTATCGACTATCGACTATCGACTATCGACTATCGACTATCGACTATCGACTATCGACTATCGACTATCGACTATCGACTATCGACTATCGACTATCGACTATCGACTATCGACTATCGACTATCGACTATCGACTATCGACTATCGACTATCGACTATCGACTATCGACTATCGCCTATCGACTATCGACTATCGACTATCGACTATCGACTATCGACTATCGACTATCGACTATCGACTATCGACTATCGACTATCGACTATCGACTATCGACTATCGACTATCGACTATCGACTATCGACTATCGACTATCGACTATCGACTATCGACTATCGACTATCGACTATCGACTATCGACTATCGACTATCGACTCGACTATCGACTCGACTATCGACTCGACTATCGACTCGACTATCGACTCGACTATCGATTCGACTATCGACTATCGACTCGACTATCGACTCGACTATCGACTCGACTATCGACTCGACTATCGACTCGACTATCGACTATCGACTATCGACTATCGACTATCGACTATCGACTATCGACTATCGACTATCGACTATCGACTATCGACTATCGACTATCGACTATCGACTATCGACTATCGACTATCGACTATCGACTATCGACTATCGACTATCGACTATCGACTATCGACTATCGACTACCGACTATCGACTATCGACTATCGACTCGACTATCGACTCGACTCGACTATCGACTCGACTATCGACTCGACTATCGACTCGACTATCGACTCGACTATCGACTCGACTATCGACTCGACTATCGACTCGACTATCGACTCGACTATCGATTCGACTATCGACTATCGACTCGACTATCGACTCGACTATCGACTCGACTATCGACTCGACTATCGACTCGACTCGACTATCGACTCGACTATCGACTCGACTATCGACTCGACTCGACTATCGACTCGACTATCGACTCGACTCGACTATCGACTCGACTCGACTATCGACTCGACTATCGACTCGACTCGACTATCGACTCGACTATCGACTCGACTCGACTCGACTATCGACTCGACTATCGACTCGACTCGACTATCGACTCGACTATCGACTCGACTATCGACTCGACTCCACTATCGACTCGACTATCGACTCGACTCGACTATCGACTCGACTCGACTATCGACTCGACTATCGACTCGACTATCGACTATCGACTCGACTATCGACTCGACTCGACTATCGACTCGACTATCGACTCGACTCGACTATCGACTCGACTATCGACTCGACTCGACTATCGACTCGACTATCGACTCGACTCGACTATCGACTCGACTATCGACTCGACTATCGACTCGACTCGACTATCGACTCGACTCGACTATCGACTCGACTCGACTATCGACTCGACTCGACTATAGACTCGACTATCGACTCGACTATCGACTCGACTCGACTATCGACTCGACTCGACTCGACTATCGACTCGACTATCGACTCGACTATCGACTCGACTATCGACTCGACTATCGACTCGACTATCGACTCGACTATCGACTCGACTATCGACTCGACTATCGACTCGACTATCGACTCGACTATCGACTCGACTATCGACTCGACTATCGACTCGACTATCGACTCGACTATCGACTCGACTATCGATTCGACTATCGACTATCGACTCGACTATCGACTCGACTATCGACTCGACTATCGACTCGACTCGACTATCGACTCGACTCGACTATCGACTCGACTATCGACTCGACTCGACTATCGACTCGACTATCGACTCGACTCGACTATCGACTCGACTATCGACTCGACTCGACTATCGACTCGACTATCGACTCGACTATCGACTCGACTCGACTATCGACTCGACTCGACTATCGACTCGACTATCGACTCTACTCGACTATCGACTCGACTCGACTATCGACTCGACTATCGACTCGACTATCGACTCGACTATCGACTCGACTATCGACTCGACTATCGACTCGACTATCGACTCGACTATCGATTCGACTATCGACTATCGACTCGACTATCGACTCGACTATCGACTATCCACTATCGACTACCGACTATCGACTATCGACTATCGACTATCGACTATCGACTATCGACTATCGACTATCGACTATCGACTATCGACTATCGACTATCGACTATCGACTATCGACTATCGACTATCGACTATCGACTATCGACTATCGACTATCGACTATCGACTATCGACTATCGACTATCGACTATCGACTATCGACTATCGACTATCGACTATCGACTATCGACTATCGACTATCGACTATCGACTATCGACTATCGACTATCGACTATCGACTATCGACTATCGACTATAGACTATCGACTATCGACTATCGACTATCGACTATCGACTATCGACTATCGACTATCGACTATCGACTATCGACTATCGACTATCGACTATCGACTATCGACTATCGACTATCGACTATCGACTATCGACTATCGACTATCGACTATCGACTATCGACTATCGACTATCGACTATCGACTATCGACTATCGACTATCGACTATCGACTATCGACTATCGACTATCGACTATCGACTATCGACTATCGACTATCGACTATCGACTATCGACTATCGACTATCGACTATCGACTATCGACTATCGACTATCGACTATCGACTATCGACTATCGACTATCGACTATCGACTATCGACTATCGACTATCGACTATCGACTATCGACTATCGACTATCGACTATCGACTATCGACTATCGACTATCGACTATCGACTATCGACTATCGTCTATCGACTATCGACTATCGACTATCGACTATCGACTATCGACTATCGACTATCGACTATCGACTATCGACTATCGACTATCGACTATCGACTATCGACTATCGACTATCGACTATCGACTACCGACTATCGACTATCGACTCGACTATCGACTCGACTCGACTATCGACTCGACTCGACTATCGACTCGACTATCGACTCGACTCGACTATCGACTCGACTCGACTATCGACTCGACTCGACTATCGACTCGACTCGACTATAGACTCGACTATCGACTCGACTATCGACTCGACTCGACTATCGACTCGACTCGACTCGACTATCGACTCGACTCGACTCGACTATCGACTCGACTATCGACTCGACTATCGACTCGACTCGACTATAGACTCGACTATCGACTCGACTATCGACTCGACTCGACTATCGACTCGACTCGACTCGACTATCGACTCGACTATCGACTCGACTATCGACTCGACTATCGACTCGACTATCGACTCGACTATCGACTCGACTATCGACTCGACTATCGACTCGACTCGACTATCGACTCGACTATCGACTCGACTCGACTATCGACTCGACTATCGACTCGACTATCGACTCGACTATCGACTCGACTCGACTATCGACTCGACTATCGACTCGACTCGACTATCGACTCGACTATCGACTCGACTCGACTATCGACTCGACTATCGACTCGACTCGACTCGACTATCGACTCGACTATCGACTCGACTCGACTATCGACTCGACTATCGACTCGACTATCGACTCGACTCCACTATCGACTCGACTATCGACTCGACTCGACTATCGACTCGACTCGACTATCGACTCGACTATCGACTCGACTATCGACTATCGACTCGACTATCGACTCGACTCGACTATCGACTCGACTATCGACTCGACTCGACTATCGACTCGACTCGACTATCGACTCGACTATCGACTCGACTCGACTATCGACTCGACTATCGACTCGACTATCGACTCGACTCGACTATCGACTCGACTATCGACTATCCACTATCGACTATCGACTCGACTATAGACTATCGACTATCGACTATCGACTATCGACTATCGACTATCGACTATCGACTATCGACTATCGACTATCGACTATCGACTATCGACTATCGACTATCGACTATCGACTATCGACTATCGACTATCGACTATCGACTATCGACTATCGACTATCGACTATCGACTATCGACTATCGACTATCGACTATCGACTATCGACTATCGACTATCGACTATCGACTATCGACTATCGACTATCGACTATCGACTATCGACTATCGACTATCGACTATCGACTATCGACTATCGACTATCGACTATCGACTATCGACTATCGACTATCGACTATCGACTATCGACTATCGACTATCGACTATCGACTATCGACTATCGACTATCGACTATCGACTATCGACTATCGACTATCGACTATCGACTATCGACTATCGACTATCGACTATCGACTATCGACTATCGACTATCGACTATCGACTATCGACTATCGACTATCGACTATCGACTATCGACTATCGACTATCGACTATCGACTATCGACTATCGACTATCGACTATCGACTATCGACTATCGACTATCGACTATCGACTATCGACTATCGACTCGACTATCGACTCGACTATCGACTCGACTATCGACTCGACTATCGACTCGACTATCGATTCGACTATCGACTATCGACTCGACTATCGACTCGACTATCGACTCGACTCGACTATCGACTCGACTCGACTATCGACTCGACTCGACTATCGACTCGACTCGACTATCGACTCGACTATCCACTCGACTCGACTATCGACTCGACTATCGACTCTACTCGACTATCGACTCGACTCGACTATCGACTCGACTATCGACTCGACTCGACTATCGACTCGACTATCGACTCGACTATCGACTCGACTCGACTATCGACTCGACTCGACTATAGACTCGACTATCGACTCGACTATCGACTCGACTCGACTAT
Organism: Pemphredon lugubris; assembly: GCA_933228935.1. Classification (NCBI taxonomy): domain Eukaryota; kingdom Metazoa; phylum Arthropoda; class Insecta; order Hymenoptera; family Crabronidae; genus Pemphredon; species Pemphredon lugubris. Next base: position 33,945,153 of record OW121815.1, read on the forward strand.
CGACTCGACTCGACTCGACTATCGACTCGACTATCGACTCGACTATCGACTCGACTCGACTATAGACTCGACTATCGACTCGACTATCGACTCGACTCGACTATCGACTCGACTCGACTCGACTATCGACTCGACTATCGACTCGACTATCGACTCGACTATCGACTCGACTATCGACTCGACTATCGACTCGACTATCGACTCGACTCGACTATCGACTCGACTATCGACTCGACTCGACTATCGACTCGACTATCGACTCGACTATCGACTCGACTATCGACTCGACTCGACTATCGACTCGACTATCGACTCGACTCGACTATCGACTCGACTATCGACTCGACTCGACTATCGACTCGACTCGACTATCGACTCGACTCGACTATCGACTCGACTATCGACTATCCACTATCGACTATCGACTCGACTATAGACTATCGACTATCGACTATCGACTATCGACTATCGACTATCGACTATCGACTATCGACTATCGACTATCGACTATCGACTATCGACTATCGACTATCGACTATCGACTATCGACTATCGACTATCGACTATCGACTATCGACTATCGACTATCGACTATCGACTATCGACTATCGACTATCGACTATCGACTATCGACTATCGACTATCGACTATCGACTATCGACTATCGACTATCGACTATCGACTATCGACTATCGACTATCGACTATCGACTATCGACTATCGACTATCGACTATCGACTATCGACTATCGACTATCGACTATCGACTATCGACTATCGACTATCGACTATCGACTATCGACTATCGACTATCGACTATCGACTATCGACTATCGACTATCGACTATCGACTATCGACTATCGACTATCGACTATCGACTATCGACTATCGACTATCGACTATCGACTATCGACTATCGACTATCGACTATCGACTATCGACTATCGACTATCGACTATCGACTATCGACTATCGACTATCGACTATCGACTATCGACTATCGACTATCGACTATCGACTATCGACTATCGACTATCGACTATCGACTATCGACTATCGACTATCGACTATCGACTATCGACTATCGACTATCGACTATCGACTATCGACTCGACTATCGACTCGACTATCGACTCGACTATCGACTCGACTATCGACTCGACTATCGACTCGACTATCGATTCGACTATCGACTATCGACTCGACTATCGACTCGACTATCGACTCGACTCGACTATCGACTCGACTCGACTATCGACTCGACTCGACTATCGACTCGACTCGACTATCGACTCGACTATCCACTCGACTCGACTATCGACTCGACTATCGACTCTACTCGACTATCGACTCGACTCGACTATCGACTCGACTATCGACTCGACTCGACTATCGACTCGACTATCGACTCGACTATCGACTCGACTCGACTATCGACTCGACTCGACTATAGACTCGACTATCGACTCGACTATCGACTCGACTCGACTATCGACTCGACTCGACTCGACTATCGACTCGACTATCGACTCGACTATCGACTCGACTCGACTATAGACTCGACTATCGACTCGACTATCGACTCGACTCGACTATCGACTCGACTCGACTCGACTATCGACTCGACTACCGACTCGACTATCGACTCGACTATCGACTCGACTATCGACTCGACTATCGACTCGACTATCGACTCGACTATCGACTCGACTATCGACTCGACTATCGACTCGACTATCGACTCGACTATCGACTCGACTATCGATTCGACTATCGACTATCGACTCGACTATCGACTCGACTATCGACTCGACTATCGACTCGACTATCGACTCGACTCGACTATCGACTCGACTATCGACTCGACTATCGACTCGACTCGACTATCGACTCGACTCGACTATCGACTCGACTATCGACTCGACTCGACTATCGACTCGACTATCGACTCGACTCGACTATCGACTCGACTATCGACTCGACTCGACTCGACTATCGACTCGACTATCGACTCGACTATCGACTCGACTCGACTATCGACTCGACTATCGACTCGACTCGACTCGACTATCGACTCGACTATCGACTCGACTCGACTATCGACTCGACTATCGACTCGACTCCACTATCGACTCGACTATCGACTCGACTCGACTATCGACTCGACTCGACTATCGACTCGACTATCGACTCGACTATCGACTATCGACTCGACTATCGACTCGACTCGACTATCGACTCGACTATCGACTCGACTCGACTATCGACTCGACTATCGACTCGACTCGACTATCGACTCGACTATCGACTCGACTCGACTATCGACTCGACTATCGACTCGACTCGACTATCGACTCGACTCGACTATCGACTCGACTCGACTATCGACTCGACTCGACTATCGACTCGACTATCGACTATCCACTATCGACTATCGACTATCGACTCGACTATAGACTATCGACTATCGACTATCGACTATCGACTATCGACTATCGACTATCGACTATCGACTATCGACTATCGACTATCGACTATCGACTATCGACTATCGACTATCGACTATCGACTATCGACTATCGACTATCGACTATCGACTATCGACTATCGACTATCGACTATCGACTATCGACTATCGACTATCGACTATCGACTATCGACTATCGACTATCGACTATCGACTATCGACTATCGACTATCGACTATCGACTATCGACTATCGACTATCGACTATCGACTATCGACTATCGACTATCGACTATCGACTATCGACTATCGACTATCGACTATCGACTATCGACTATCGACTATCGACTATCGACTATCGACTATCGACTATCGACTATCGACTATCGACTATCGACTATCGACTATCGACTATCGACTATCGACTATCGACTATCGACTATCGACTATCGACTATCGACTATCGACTATCGCCTATCGACTATCGACTATCGACTATCGACTATCGACTATCGACTATCGACTATCGACTATCGACTATCGACTATCGACTATCGACTATCGACTATCGACTATCGACTATCGACTATCGACTATCGACTATCGACTATCGACTATCGACTATCGACTATCGACTATCGACTATCGACTATCGACTATCGACTATCGACTATCGACTCGACTATCGACTCGACTATCGACTCGACTATCGACTCGACTATCGACTCGACTATCGATTCGACTATCGACTATCGACTCGACTATCGACTCGACTATCGACTCGACTATCGACTCGACTATCGACTCGACTATCGACTATCGACTATCGACTATCGACTATCGACTATCGACTATCGACTATCGACTATCGACTATCGACTATCGACTATCGACTATCGACTATCGACTATCGACTATCGACTATCGACTATCGACTATCGACTATCGACTATCGACTATCGACTATCGACTATCGACTACCGACTATCGACTATCGACTATCGACTCGACTATCGACTCGACTCGACTATCGACTCGACTATCGACTCGACTATCGACTCGACTATCGACTCGACTATCGACTCGACTATCGACTCGACTATCGACTCGACTATCGACTCGACTATCGATTCGACTATCGACTATCGACTCGACTATCGACTCGACTATCGACTCGACTATCGACTCGACTATCGACTCGACTCGACTATCGACTCGACTATCGACTCGACTATCGACTCGACTCGACTATCGACTCGACTATCGACTCGACTCGACTATCGACTCGACTCGACTATCGACTCGACTATCGACTCGACTCGACTATCGACTCGACTATCGACTCGACTCGACTCGACTATCGACTCGACTATCGACTCGACTCGACTATCGACTCGACTATCGACTCGACTATCGACTCGACTCCACTATCGACTCGACTATCGACTCGACTCGACTATCGACTCGACTCGACTATCGACTCGACTATCGACTCGACTATCGACTATCGACTCGACTATCGACTCGACTCGACTATCGACTCGACTATCGACTCGACTCGACTATCGACTCGACTATCGACTCGACTCGACTATCGACTCGACTATCGACTCGACTCGACTATCGACTCGACTATCGACTCGACTATCGACTCGACTCGACTATCGACTCGACTCGACTATCGACTCGACTCGACTATCGACTCGACTCGACTATCGACTCGACTCGACTATCGACTCGACTATCGACTATCCACTATCGACTATCGACTATCGACTCGACTATAGACTATCGACTATCGACTATCGACTATCGACTATCGACTATCGACTATCGACTATCGACTATCGACTATCGACTATCGACTATCGACTATCGACTATCGACTATCGACTATCGACTATCGACTATCGACTATCGACTATCGACTATCGACTATCGACTATCGACTATCGACTATCGACTATCGACTATCGACTATCGACTATCGACTATCGACTATCGACTATCGACTATCGACTATCGACTATCGACTATCGACTATCGACTATCGACTATCGACTATCGACTATCGACTATCGACTATCGACTATCGACTATCGACTATCGACTATCGACTATCGACTATCGACTATCGACTATCGACTATCGACTATCGACTATCGACTATCGACTATCGACTATCGACTATCGACTATCGACTATCGACTATCGACTATCGACTATCGACTATCGACTATCGACTATCGCCTATCGACTATCGACTATCGACTATCGACTATCGACTATCGACTATCGACTATCGACTATCGACTATCGACTATCGACTATCGACTATCGACTATCGACTATCGACTATCGACTATCGACTATCGACTATCGACTATCGACTATCGACTATCGACTATCGACTATCGACTATCGACTATCGACTATCGACTATCGACTATCGACTATCGACTATCGACTATCGACTATCGACTATCGACTCGACTATCGACTCGACTATCGACTCGACTATCGACTCGACTATCGACTCGACTATCGATTCGACTATCGACTATCGACTCGACTATCGACTCGACTATCGACTCGACTATCGACTCGACTATCGACTCGACTATCGACTATCGACTATCGACTATCGACTATCGACTATCGACTATCGACTATCGACTATCGACTATCGACTATCGACTATCGACTATCGACTATCGACTATCGACTATCGACTATCGACTATCGACTATCGACTATCGACTATCGACTATCGACTATCGACTATCGACTACCGACTATCGACTATCGACTATCGACTCGACTATCGACTCGACTCGACTATCGACTCGACTATCGACTCGACTATCGACTCGACTATCGACTCGACTATCGACTCGACTATCGACTCGACTATCGACTCGACTATCGATTCGACTATCGACTATCGACTCGACTATCGACTCGACTATCGACTCGACTATCGACTCGACTATCGACTCGACTCGACTATCGACTCGACTATCGACTCGACTATCGACTCGACTCGACTATCGACTCGACTATCGACTCGACTCGACTATCGACTCGACTCGACTATCGACTCGACTATCGACTCGACTATCGACTCGACTCGACTATCGACTCGACTATCGACTCGACTCGACTATCGACTCGACTCGACTATCGACTCGACTATCGACTCGACTCGACTATCGACTCGACTATCGACTCGACTCGACTCGACTATCGACTCGACTATCGACTCGACTCGACTATCGACTCGACTATCGACTCGACTATCGACTCGACTCCACTATCGACTCGACTATCGACTCGACTCGACTATCGACTCGACTCGACTATCGACTCGACTATCGACTCGACTATCGACTATCGACTCGACTATCGACTCGACTCGACTATCGACTCGACTATCGACTCGACTCGACTATCGACTCGACTATCGACTCGACTCGACTATCGACTCGACTATCGACTCGACTCGACTATCGACTCGACTATCGACTCGACTATCGACTCGACTCGACTATCGACTCGACTCGACTATCGACTCGACTCGACTATCGACTCGACTATCGACTATCCACTATCGACTATCGACTATCGACTCGACTATAGACTATCGACTATCGACTATCGACTATCGACTATCGACTATCGACTATCGACTATCGACTATCGACTATCGACTATCGACTATCGACTATCGACTATCGACTATCGACTATCGACTATCGACTATCGACTATCGACTATCGACTATCGACTATCGACTATCGACTATCGACTATCGACTATCGACTATCGACTATCGACTATCGACTATCGACTATCGACTATCGACTATCGACTATCGACTATCGACTATCGACTATCGACTATCGACTATCGACTATCGACTATCGACTATCGACTATCGACTATCGACTATCGACTATCGACTATCGACTATCGACTATCGACTATCGACTATCGACTATCGACTATCGACTATCGACTATCGACTATCGACTATCGACTATCGACTATCGACTATCGACTATCGACTATCGACTATCGACTATCGACTATCGACTATCGACTATCGACTATCGACTATCGACTATCGACTATCGACTATCGACTATCGACTATCGACTATCGACTATCGACTATCGACTATCGACTCGACTATCGACTCGACTATCGACTCGACTATCGACTCGACTATCGACTCGACTATCGACTCGACTATCGATTCGACTATCGACTATCGACTCGACTATCGACTCGACTATCGACTCGACTATCGACTATCGACTATCGACTATCGACTATCGACTATCGACTATCGACTATCGACTATCGACTATCGACTATCGACTATCGACTATCGACTATCGACTATCGACTATCGACTCGACTATCGACTCGACTATCGACTCGACTATCGACTCGACTATCGACTATCGACTATCGACTATCGACTATCGACTATCGACTATCGACTATCGACTATCGACTATCGACTATCGACTATCGACTATCGACTATCGACTATCGACTATCGACTATCGACTATCGACTATCGACTATCGACTATCGACTATCGACTATCGACTATCGACTATCGACTATCGACTATCGACTATCGACTATCGACTATCGACTATCGACTATCGACTATCGACTATCGACTATCGACTATCGACTATCGACTATCGACTATCGACTATCGACTATCGACTATCGACTATCGACTATCGACTATCGACTATCGACTATCGACTATCGACTATCGACTATCGACTATCGACTATCGACTATCGACTATCGACTATCGACTATCGACTATCGACTATCGACTATCGACTATCGACTATCGACTATCGACTATCGACTATCGACTATCGACTATCGACTATCGACTATCGACTATCGACTATCGACTATCGACTATCGACTATCGACTATCGACTATCGACTATCGACTATCGACTATCGACTATCGACTATCGACTATCGACTATCGACTATCGACTATCGACTATCGACTATCGACTCGACTATCGACTCGACTATCGACTCGACTATCGACTCGACTATCGACTCGACTATCGACTCGACTATCGATTCGACTATCGACTATCGACTCGACTATCGACTCGACTATCGACTCGACTATCGACTATCGACTATCGACTATCGACTATCGACTATCGACTATCGACTATCGACTATCGACTATCGACTATCGACTATCGACTATCGACTATCGACTATCGACTATCGACTCGACTATCGACTCGACTATCGACTCGACTATCGACTCGACTATCGACTATCGACTATCGACTATCGACTATCGACTATCGACTATCGACTATCGACTATCGACTATCGACTATCGACTATCGACTATCGACTATCGACTATCGACTATCGACTATCGACTATCGACTATCGACTATCGACTATCGACTATCGACTATCGACTATCGACTATCGACTATCGACTATCGACTATCGACTATCGACTATCGACTATCGACTATCGACTATCGACTATCGACTATCGACTATCGACTATCGACTATCGACTATCGACTATCGACTATCGACTATCGACTATCGACTATCGACTATCGACTATCGACTATCGACTATCGACTATCGACTATCGACTATCGACTATCGACTATCGACTATCGACTATCGACTATCGATTATCGACTATCGACTATCGACTATCGACTATCGACTATCGACTATCGACTATCGACTATCGACTATCGACTATCGACTATCGACTATCGACTATCGACTATCGACTATCGACTATCGACTATCGACTATCGACTATCGACTATCGACTATCGACTATCGACTATCGACTATCGACTATCGACTATCGACTATCGACTATCGACTATCGACTATCGACTATCGACTATCGACTATCGACTATCGACTATCGACTATCGACTATCGACTCGACTATCGACTCGACTATCGACTCGACTATCGACTCGACTATCGACTCGACTATCGATTTGACTATCGACTATCGACTCGACTATCGACTCGACTATCGACTCGACTATCGACTCGACTATCGACTCGACTATCGACTATCGACTATCGACTATCGACTATCGACTATCGACTATCGACTATCGACTATCGACTATCGACTATCGACTATCGACTATCGACTATCGACTATCGACTATCGACTAT